>ML424181.1:2790-22925 GCA_005239525.1 Nicotiana knightiana | reverse complement strand
ATAAAACATAAATGAAATGGGGGGGGGGGGTTGTACCTTAGCAGTGATAGAGTTTGAACCTTGATATGTTTAAATTGCTTGTTCCAAGGACGCGGCACGGTCCTTTATTTACTTATTTGGGTGTAGTAGAGAATGTAAGTTGCATCCGCTACTTGGCTGTTTGCTTGTCCTTTATCTCCTTCGATGTAGAAGGCATAGATGTCGTTGCCACGTCATGCACCACGAACATATCTCTTGTTGCATGCTGCTCCCCGTATAATGTTTTTACTCCGTACTTTATTAGAAACTTCATCATTTGATGAAGGGTTGATGACACCGCTCTCATACTGTGTATCCATGGCCTACCGAGTAAGGAATTGTATCTCATATCACCTTCAATGACATGAAACTTAGTGTCTTGAATTGTACCGACCACGTTTACTGGGAGGATGATTTCCCCTTTGGTCGTTTCGTTCGCCATATTGTATCCATTGAGGACTGGAGAGTCGTCCACGATCTGATCGAGCAGTCCGAGCTGCTTGACCACCCTCGACCTGATTATCTTGGTCGAGCTACCTGGGTCCACGAGCACATATTTAATTTGAAATTTATTCAAAAGAAAAGAAATTACCAGTGCGTCATTATGAGGCTGAGACAAGGTTTCGATGCCCTCTTCACTGAATGAAAGAGCATCTTTTGGTATGTAGCTTCGAGTTCGCTTTGCCCAGGTGATGGATACGTTTGTTCTCTTGAAAACGGATCCTTGTGGGACATCGACTCCTACGATGATTATGTGTATGATGTGCTGAGGTTCTTCCGGTTCATTTTTTCTATTCACCTCTCTTTCCTAAAACTGGTTCTTAGCTCGGTCGTTGAGGAACTCTCGAAAGTGCCCTTCGCTGATTAGTCAGGCTACCTCTTCTCGAAGCTGTCTGCAATCCTCGGTCCTATGACCGTGAGTACCATGATATTTGCATACTAAGTTGGGGTTCCTTTGTGAAGTATCTGACAGTATGTGTTTTGGCCACCTGGTATCCTTGATCTTACCTATGGCTGATACGATGTCCGAGACATCGATTTGAAGTTGTACTCAGATAACTGAGGTGCCTCTACCGTCCCAATGTGCCTATCGAACCCGGTTTTGCTCATTAGTCCTTGGGGACCTTGGCCTCGATCGATCCTTCGATTGCTTCAGGGTATGTTGCGCCTCGAGGCATTTCTTCGATCTTCTACATACGGTTGGTATCTCTCTTTTTTTGGCCTCGATTCCCTTTCTGTAAACCTAGACTCCTTTTCTAAGAGCCTGCTTGTATATACTGAGCCTGAGGGGGCTCCTAGTTGGTCGTCCTCGACCCTGATCTTTGATTGATACCTGTTATGCACTTCCGCCCAAGTCACAGCAATATACTCAATTAAATTTTGCTTCAGCTGCTTCAAGATACCGAGCTTCATTCATTCAAGCCATGAGTGAAGGCTTGTACCGCCCAATCATCAGATATTGGTGGTAGGTCCATTCGTTCCATCTGAAAGCGGGATACGAACTCCCTTAACATCTCATTCTCCCTCTGTTTAATTTTGAAGACATCAGACTTCCTTGTAGCGGCTTTAATGGCACCAACATGTGCTCTCACAAAGGAGTCTGCCAACATGGCAAACGAATCTATTAAGTTGGGGGGAATATTGTGATACCATATCATGGCCCCCTTGGACAGTGTTTCTCCAAACTTCTTCAACAAGACGGACTCGATCTTGTCGTCTCTTTAGTCGTTCCCTTTTATACCACAAGTATAGGTGGTAATGTGCTCATAAGGATCTGTGGTCCCGTTGAACTTTGGAGTATCGGGCATCCTGCATTTCTTTGGGATGGGCTTCAGAGCCGCGCTCGACGGAAGTGGTTTTTGCACAAACTTCTTCGAGTCTACCCCTTCAGAACGGGAGGTCCGCTCGGGATCTGATCGACCCTTGAGTTATAGCTTTCTACTTTTTTGTCGTTGGACTCTATCTTCTTTTTTCCCTGATTTAATTCTTTTGGTGAGATCCTCGAGCATTTTCACAATAGTGGGGTCTGTTCCTGACCCGTTATTACTCAATATTTTCGGTGCTAGTTCGACTCGAGGAGCTGATTCTGGCCCCTCCGTGCTCGGGATTTTTTGTTGACTCTGTAGCTGAGCAATGGCAACCTACTGTGCTTGCAACATCTCGAAAATTTGTAGGCTGGCTTTATTTCGAGCATGTGTTGTTTGTGCGTCAGGTTGGACTTCTCCTTGCACGCTTCCCCTGACATCCGCACCCAAATCTGTGCTTATAGAAATATGCGAGCCAATATCAACTGGGTTGGGAATAAGTGCTACTCCGGAGTTGAGCGGTGGCACACCGGCTGCTGAAGTTGCTGCATTATTTTCCCTGTGAGAACCGAGGCCATTGTTGTCGTGCACTGGTGCGTTAGCTGAGTTTGACATGTTTTAGCCTGAAATCAAAAAATCTTGGACAAGAAAAAATGTGAAGAATAACGTGTGTTATCAGAGAGCTAGCACTAAAATAATCACTATTATCTTTATCCCCACAGTGGGCGCCAAACTATTTACCTTGAAAATAGTATTAACAATTATATTTGATCTTTGTGGTGTCTAAAAATATGTGATTTATTTCAATATTAGTTGTTAGGAAATAGATGCTAAGTATTGATAAAGGGAATGAGAGATAAGCAAACCAAATGTGCCACAAGGCTGGGTCTCGAGCTGGCCGAAATTGGACCTCGAGGTCTCAATATAATACTTAGTGGTGAATAACTGATGAAGGAATAGTGATATTAGGGGCCTCGGGATAGCCTTTAATGATGAATTATGAGCAATAAATGAAGAACAATTGAAAAAGATAATGAATGAAGGCAATAAATCAAACAAACAATGTTTCAGCGCGTTTAGGAAAAAATGCAGAAAATGTTCTATATTAGTCAATATTCATCTGTCTTACAAAATGACAAGGGTCCCCTTTATATAGGAGGGGGGAATCCCAACATAATACATGTATATTATGACAAGGTAATGCTATTGGTACATCTATTTCATGGCTCAGTATGGACTTATACTATTCTTGCAGACTTGGTCAGCTCTAACCATGTGCCCTTGGGAATTTTTCGTCTTTCCATGACGGTCATCGATTTGTACTGCCACGAGGTTGAGCACAGGGAACCTTCGATATGCTCCCTCGAGGGATGCACCTATTGGCCTCAAACTTGGACTCTCCGATTTTGACCGTATACAAATAGAGCATTGGAGATTTATAAGTACGTTATACCTATTAAAACAATAATAGTCCTAGTGAATATGTGGGCAATGGGAAGGATCCGCAATATTGGCGTGGCCGTGTTCCAGAGAAATTTGAGCCCAAGAGGTTCGGCACTATTGATGAGATCAAAAGGATCAATTCCTTTTGAGTTCTTAGGATTTGGATTTGGGAAAACAGCTTGTCCAGGATTATTATTTGGTATAGCAAGTCCTGAGCTTACTTTAGCTACATTGCTCTACCATTTTTACTGGAAACTTCGTAATGGATTGAATTTAGAGGAATTCTATATGACTCAGAAATTTTGTCCTAGCGTTGGAAGGAAAAACAATTTTTACTTAATTGTGATTCGGCCTAACTCTCTATTGGCCTGGCATGATTTGTTCTTCTCAGAATTAGTTGTCTAACTAGTGTTTGCAAGTAATTAACAAAGGTAAGTCATTCAGTACTTCGTAAAAGGGCAGTCCAGTGAACTAAGCTCTCGCTATGCGTGAAGTCGGGGAAAGGACCGGACTATAAAGGTCTGTTGTACGCAACCTTACTGATAGAAACTAAGCGCCCACCAAACTGTATAGAGAAGCCAGTTCTCTATCAGTTCCCACCATAAGCAACAAACTGTAAAATCAAACAGTATAGAAAACCAGGTTCCCTATTTTTTCCCACAGTAAATTGACAGTAAATGAAGAACACAAGATTTTTACGTGAAAAATCCCTACTCAAGGGGATAAAAACCACGACCTACACTGGTAGGATTTCAACTTCACTAACTTGCAATAGACCTATTACAAGCCACTTCGTATTGACTCTATTACAAAGACTTCAACCTCACTAAATTGTAATACACTTATTACAAGCCACTTTGTAATGACTCTATTACAAAGACTTCAATCTCACTAACTTGTAATACACTTATTACAAGCCACTTTGTTACTCACTAGTGACAAAGACATTAACCTATGACTACACTAGTCACTACACAAACACTGATGGTTTATGGTTTTAGGATTCCTAATACTAGGCTTCTAAGAAAGAAAATAGGATACAATGAGTGCAAAATACAAGATTACAACTCAACTAAGGACACTTAACAACATGTAGTGAAACTGGTCCGTCTTAGTGGAGTTGTCTTCTTGTTCTTGACACACTTGAGTTTTCAATGCAAGAACAACAATTCAATGCTTGAGAGGATGTTTTGTAAATGCTCAAGTGAATATCTTGTTTGTCTTAAAACAAGATATTATATCCCTAGGAAATCCCAAGAAGGATGCCCATGCTTAGTTGGTACAATCTTCACCCAATGAGAAGTGACTGTTGCACTGTTACTGCACTGTAGCGTTATAGTTGCAGGCAATTACTTTTCTATCACAACTTTCCAACTCTAGATTTGACCTATACTTCCATCAGTAAAAATGTTGAGGGATCAGGTCCCTAAACTGTTCCTTGTGAGTTTAAATGTACACTGCCCAGATTTCTTGAGTTCATGCTAACAGGTTGTGTTGGTTACGCATCAGGTCATTTATCTGGTTCTTTACATAAAAGTTTGTTAGATCATCAAAACAGAATACTAACCCATCAATTTTCTCCTTTTTGTTGATGACAAACTTTTATAATTGATGAACAGTTATATAGTCTAACTGAACCAGATACAAGACCAGGACCCCCTATTGTCCCCTCTGTATGTGTGCTTCCCCCTTAAGCCCTGCCATCAATTATTCTTATTTATATTCCCCCTTTTGGCATTATTGAAAAGAATAATAGAAGAAACACAGCCAAAAAGAATTTCAGTAACATTAACTCATGCCACTTGGGCAACACAACATAAACAATAACAAGAACAATAAGTGAATGTCATTGCACAAAATAAAGTGACTGCCCATAGTAGAGTAATTATAATAAAAGTACAATAGTTTCAAAAATACATAATATGATAGTTTAAACCACTAAAGTACCAATGCCATCAAACATAGGGATCAAAAGAAGATAGGAATTCAAGGGAATTTGGAAAGAATGAAAGACATGGATCGCTGGGCAGGAGGAAAGATTAAGGGTCTAAGGCCTTGATGAGCTTGTCCATTCGTTTATTCACAATCCTTTGATCAATGATCATCTGTTCCCTTAGGTCCTCCACCTATTTTCTCAACCTTTCATTCTCACCCTTCAACTTAGCATTCTATTCTGCCAAGGGTCCACGGGGACCTGGTTCTCTACCTACCAGACCACCAAGAATCTTCCCAATCTTTTCCTCATCAAAAACAAATTCAGTTACATGCACATATAGCATCAAAGTAGCACATACAACATAGAAGTTTTTACTTCTTCTTCATAAACGTTGGGACTTGGAGGAACAAAGAGGTGATTCCAATTTTTTTTTTTGAAATCAACAATGTCAAGAAGTTCCTCCATTTTTCAGCAATATCAGAATCAACATTCTTCCTAATAGCACGTTCTGAGACTTCAGAGTCTTCTATCTCTACAAACCCGATAAGTCAACATTTTGCTTATGTAAGGAACCAGGTTCCTCAGTCACACTACCCTTTCTTTCCCTGAGAGGCCATGTCTCCCTCTTCTTCTTCTCAATCTATTCACCCTTATCATCTGCTGCATCTTTCTCACCCAACTTTATTTTGTCAATTTTTTTTTTTCACAAGTGAAGATTTTTTCCACTTCATTATGTCTTCCACAATCACCACATCAGCAAGTCACATCAATCAGCCTACTTTCATCAATCATTTTCACTGGATTAGAAGTTCGTTTAAACACAAAACTCAAAAAGAAAAAAGATCATCATTAGAATTAACATCCTGAGAAGTATTTGAGGCACCAGGTATGCCATTCAGTTCCCCCTTTTTTCAGCAGATTCACCGATTCCTCCATCCTTCAAGGCTTCTACAAACCCATCAACAATTTCAGCCTCACTCTCTAGAATAATAGATCTATCTCATTCTTTTTCAGTTAAAGTCCCATCAAAATCTACCAAAGACTTCTTGGGTTTCAATTCAGATGGAGTTAGGATATTGGGAGGTGACAGAGTTGGGTTCACTTTTGGCATATTTTGAGAGAAGGATTCTTTTTGAGATACGGTTGATTTAGTTTTGAGCGAAAGAATTGATTTTTGTTGGGTGTGAGAGAAGGAAATGGTTTTTTTTCGGGACAACATATCAGTTCAGAAAAGGTTTAACATTTTGGACTACAAAATTTGGAGAGAGATGGGAATAAAATTAATGAAATTACACTTCAGCAGTTAAAAATGCATATAAGTATTGAAGAGACTACTAACCTGAGTCACAGGAACCAGGTTCCTTGACGATTTTTGAAAATTTGTGCAAAAACTCCTAGAAAGGCACTGTCACTCTTACTTGTTTTGTCCTGAAAATGCCATGTATGTATACCAGTAATAGTATAGATTTGAGTTAGATGTCGCCAAAAATACTTTTTAGCATTGTACCTTTCTTTCTTAACATAGTCAATCATCGAGGGACTAGGTCCTTAGTTAAAATTGATCAACCCCAACTCCAGACGATTTCTTTCAAAATGTTCACTGCTCAGCGCCTTGGTGAAGATGTCTGCTGCTTGGTCTTGCGTCTTCCAGAACTTCATACAAATCAGAAACTTTTCAACATTATCCCTCAAAAAGTGATGTCGCACATCAATGTGCTTTGTCTTCTTATATTGTACCAGGTTCAAGCTGTAAATACACCAAGTCTTCAAGATGTTTCTTGATCTGTATTAGTTGAGCACAACAAGAAGTAGCAACCACAGATTCAGCTTCAGCAGTAGAAAGATCCACACAGCTTGATTTTTTGCACCCAATGAGATCAAGCATGACCTGAGAAAATGTGTCATTCCAGATGTGCTCTTTCTATCTACCAGATATTGAGCATAATCAGCATCAACATATCCAACCAAGTCAAAAGTATCTCCTAAAAAATAGATGAGGACCAGGTCCTGCATTCCCTTAGGATACCTCAAAATTCCCTTAGCAGCCTTCAAGTGAGAGTCTTTTGGGCCAGGTTCCTATCAGTGTTCTATTTGAAGGCCTAGGAACCAGGTGCCACACTTTGTTCCTCTCAACTAATGGAGTTCATCTTGCATAGCAACTATCAAGTTAGCATTTTCAATGTTTTCTTGATATTCTTGGGCTCTATTTGAGAAAGAAAGGATGAGAAGACAAGTCAGTTTCTTGTCTTTGATCTAGTTTGAATTCCTCTTTCCTCCTCTACCTGGCACACTCATAGGTCCACATAGATCCATATGGAGGAGATCAAGTGGCCTTAAGATGCTAACTTTCTTTTTGTGCTTGAAAGAGGATTTGACTTTCTTTCCTTTTACACCTGCATCACACACCCTATGATCCTCGAAGCTTGACTTGGGCAGACCATGAACCAGGTCCTTCTTGACCAATTTGTTCAGCAGCATGAAACTTGCGTGACCCAACCTTCTGGGACATAGCTCAGCATTATCTTCAACAACACTCAGACAGCTAAGATCCTCATTTTGCAAGGACTCAAAGTGGGTAACATAGATATTTTTGTATCTTTTGGCCACTAACTCATTTCACCAATCACAATATTTGTGACTAGGCATATTTTAGATACAAATTCCACTTTGTTACCCTTGTCACAAATTTGGGAAATACTCAGCAAGTTATACTCAACCCTTTCACGTAGTACGTATTTTCAACAGAGCGGGAAAGAGACTTCCCGATCTTTCTTACTCCCAGAATGTATCCTGTCTTGTCATTTCCAAAGGATACACTCCTTCTCTGCAGGGTCTTCAGTGAAAGGAAATCATTTGTACTTCCATTCATGTGCTTCGAGCAGCCGCTATCCATGTATCACTGTTGAATACTCCCTTTCACTGTTCTCTGCACAAGGAAATCAAGGGTTAGACTTAGGAACCCAAACAAGTTTGGGTCCCTTGTAATGAGGAAAGGGGTGAATAAGGGCTATTTTAGTCCAAGAAGGCATTATACGTTTTTTATGTGAAGGACCAGGTTCCCTAGCAGCAATTGCTTTTCAGCAAAAACTTTGTTTTTCTGTTGAGATTTAATTCTGGCCTTACAATTTTTTTTAAAGTGCCCAGTGTTGCCACAATGAGTGCAAAGTAAATTGTCAGGTACAATAACGTACTTGCTATGAGGGTTGTAGGGAGTCTTTTCCCTTTGGAACCTGATTCCCTGCTTGTTTCCCCTATTGTTTGTGTACAAGGAAGTGATAGCATCAGAGGACCAGGTCCACTTAAGTAATTTTTCAAGATCACTCTTCGCTCGTCCTAGTTCTTCCTGAAGTTGTTTGTTTTTCTCAAGATCTGCACACAAACTAGATTTCACTGATCTTAACTCATTTTTAAGCTTAAGGTGTGCCTGACTTGCAACTTCCTTTCCCTTTTTAGTGTTGTCCATCCATTTTTTTGTTTGGTTTTTCAACAAGTTATTTTCTCTAGTTACTTCTTCCACTTGTTCCTTCAAGTCTACAATATAAATTACCATATCATCCCTCTCTTGATCTATGTCACCAATTTCTTCTATTAAAGTATTTTTCTCATTAATGAGGCTATGATAGGCATCAATAAACAAGTTAGCTAAGGACATCAATTTTTTCTTAGAGTAGGTTTTCAAATTTCTTTGAACATCAAGAAAACTTATCTCATCTTCCTCTTTGTCCTTATCATCATCATCAGATTTGTCCATGAGTGCAAAGATTGACTCATAATCTGAAGATTCATTGTCAGCAACCATCATAGATGTATCTCCTTGGTCTTCTTCACCTTCAGATTCACCGAAGGAATTTCCCCAATCATCCAGGGCTTGCTTCACCATGTTGTCAGCAACATATCTTCTTTTGAACTTTCTGTCAGGGACCTGGTTCCTCTTAGCCGCCTTTTCAGTGTTGGCTTTGTAATGTTCCTACTTATGAAGACGGCAATCTTTAATGATGTGTCCAGGCTTTCCACACTTATGACAGCAATCATTTCCTTTGAAATTCCTACTGGAACTTCCTTTCTTTGGAATCCCACCATTTTTTCGAATCATCTTTTAGAATTTGAGTGAGATACTCCATGTCGGATTCATCACCACTTGAATCCTTGTTGGCAGCCTTGAGAACCGAGTTCTTCTCCTTCCTAGGCTCTCTTCTTTCTATTCATTTTTCTCTTCATCTCATAAGTTTTGAGATTTCCAATATGCTCGTCAATAATCAGCTTCTACAGGTCTTTAGCTTCAGTGATAACACTAACCTTGCTCTCCCAGGAACGTGGTAGAACACTAAGTATCTTCTGGACGAGCTTGTTGGTTGGAATGATTTCACCAAGTAAATGAAGCCTCGGGTCTGCATCTCTTGAATGGACTCATCCTCTTTCATTTTAAAGAGATCATACTCAGTTGTCAGCATATCTATTTTGGATTGCTTTACCCGAGTAGTCCCTTCGTGAGTCGTTTGAAGAGCTTCCCATATTTCCTTGCAGATTCACATGCCGAGATACGATTATACTCATCTGGTCCAATATCACACACAAGAATCTTCATCGCCTTGAAGTTCTTCTAAATAGCTTTCTGGTCAGCACCATTGTATTCTTTTCTTGTCTTTGTAAAAATCTTTGTTCCCTCTCCAAAAGCCTTCATAGGGACAAATGGACCATCACAAATCACGTCCCAAAGCTCGGAGTCTTCAGCCATAATGAAGTCATGCATTCTTGTTTTCCACCAACCATAGTATTAGCCGTTGAATCTTGGGGGTCTATAGGTTGATTGTCCTTCCTCGAAGTTTGGTGGAGTAGCCATGATGAGGATTCTTTCTAGGTGTTAAACTTTTAGAAAGAACCTGCTCTGATACCAATTGATAGAAACTAAGCGTCCACCAAACTGTATAGAGAACCCGGTTCTCTATCAGTTCCCACCGTAAGCAACAGACTGTAAAATCAAACAGTATAGGAAACCAGGTTCCCTACTTGTTCCCATAGTAAATCGACAGTAAATGAAGAACATAGGATTTTTACGTGGAAAATCCCTACTGAAGGGGATAAAAACCACGACCTACACTGGTAGGATTTCAACTTCACTAACTTGCAATAGACCTATTACAAGCCACTTTGTATTGACTCTATTACAAAGACTTCAACCTCACTAAATTGTAATACACTTATTACAAGCCACTTTGTTACTCACTAGTGACAAAGACTTTAACTTATGACTACACTAGTCACTACACAAACACTGATGGTTTATGGTTTTAGGATTCCTAATACAACGCTTCTAAGAAAGCAAATAGGATACAATGAAAGAAAAATATAATATTACAACTCAACTAAGGACACTTAACAACATGTAGTGAAACTGGTCCGTCTTAGTGGTGTTGTCTTTTTGTTCTTGATACACTTGAGTCTTCAATGCAAGAACAACAATTCGATGCTTAAGAGAATGTTTTGTAAATGCTCAAGTGAATATCTTGTTTGTCTTCAAACAAGATATTATATCCCTAGGACATCCCAAGAAGGATGCCCATGCTTAGTTGGTACAATCTTCAACCAATGGGAAGTGACTGTTGCACTGTTACTGCACTGTAGCGTGTACAGTTGCAGGCAGTCACTTTTCTGTCACAGCTTTCCAGCTGTAGAGTTGACCTGTACTTCCATCAGTGAAAATGTTGAGGGATCAGGTCCCTAAACTGTTCCCTCTGAGTTCAAATGTACACTGCCCAGATTTCTTGAGTTCATGCTGACTGGTTGTGCTGGTTACGCATCAGGTCCTTTATCTAGTTCTTTGCATAAAAGTTTGTTAGATCATCAAAACAGAATACTAACCCATCAATCCCTACATTTCTGCAAGAGGTTGTTTCCATGACTTGAACTCGTGACTTCCTGGTCATATGACAATACTTCCTATTTCAGTAATATTCCGTTTCTTTTCCTTGTTGCTTCGTATTTCTCGTGTACTGGTTAATGATGTAATAAGCCGTTCTATTTTGTAGTAAATGTTGTGCTGTTGGGTGTGTTTGGTAGAAAATATTTTCCAAGAAAATATTCTTTTGGAAAACAAGTAGTAACCTTATTCATTTTTCTGTGTTTGCTACGCAAATTAAGGAAAATAACTTCTCAAGAGTATTCATAAATAATTATATACAATAAACATGCATGAAGCCATAAAGTTTCGAACCAACAACCTTCCGAACCCACAAATTTCATAAACTTCTGAACTGCTAAATTTTCAAAACCGCAAAATTTCGAACACGTAAACTTTATAATTTCTAAACCCGTAAACTTCCAAACACATAAACCTTCAAACTCATAACTTTTGAACTTGTAAAAGTTCGAATCTATAAATCGAAAGATGAATAAACTAAAACCGAAAATATATTAAAATGAATTTCCGCGCGCGAGTGGGTTGGGGGGAGGGAGGTGGTGCAGAAAAATAAAAAAACAAAAATTTAAAATTACAAAAAAAAAGTAAAAAAAATAAAAATTTTGTGCGGAGGTGGGGGGTAGTAGGGGATGGGGGTGCAGAAAAACAAAAAACAGAAATTTGAAAAAAAAAACCTTTTTGGAGAGAGGTAGTGGGGTAGGGTTAGGTGAGTGGGTGTGGGGTGTTGAGTGGGTTAATGAGGGTGGGGAAGGTTGAGAAAGAGTTTTGAAAAATATTTTCCCTTCTCTTGAATCTTGATAAGGAAAACATTTTCCTTCAATTGGAGGAAAATGAGATCAAAAGGATATTTTTTAAAATATTTAAGCCAACCAAATATGAGAATATTAAAAAAAATATTTTCGAAAAAATATTTTCCTTCGTACCAAGCGCACCCGTTATATACCTACAGGACCCCCTCAACTTAGCTTCGTTATTTCAATTTTACACTATAAATTTGTGGAAATTTACCTCTCTAAACTCGTTTGAAGTGGTTTTATTTCAATTACACAGTTTAATTAACATTACAGGTACGGTGATCCTAAACTCATTGAAAGTACTATTATATCAGTTACATATATACTTTGATGGTAGGGAGGTCCAATTACCTTCCCTCCCAAAATCCATTTGAAATGGTACTTTAACGTTTCCCGGATCTTGTTACCCCTAACACAAAGGATTATTTGTATATCACGCCTTTTTATAATTTTAAAATTAAGAAAATGACCGTTTTAGATTCTTTATGTGTAAAAAATAAATCTCTTAATTATAAAAGTAAATCTTCAATGTACAAAAGAAGAGGTAGGATCATAAAACTAAAACCAAGTTTGTAAAGAGGTACAAAGCCAATTGACCCCAAACTTTGTTTCAAGTGGGGTTAATTCAGTTCAATATTGTAAAGCGTTGTAGGGTTCATGTAATATTTTTTAGTATGAGTTTCTCACTGAAACAGTCTCTTAATTAAGTATTATACTTAGAGGGCGTTTGGATTGACTTTTAAATTAGTCAGCTAGTAAGCTTTCTTTAGCTTTTCTCGGTATTTGACAAAGTCAAAAAGTGCTTAGAGTAAATTTAAAATTGTTTAAAACAAATCAAAAGTAATAAGTTGACCAACTTATTAATTAAAAAAGTTATTTCTGCTGAAAATCTACTTTTAAACTAACTTATCCATGATATATCACCCATATAATTCTTTCAGATATGCAAAGTTAAGCACTTTTGGTTTTACTCAAGCAAGTTAAGAGCTCCCGTTAGCGCCATATATAATTACTATTCTGTTCTTTATTCTGCTCGCCTCATCCATTGATCGAGAATCACCTTTGATTACGATAAGAAACAAATGTTGAATAGGAGCAAAAGTGGAAGTAATTTTTAAAATGTACAGTAGCTAAATTCAATTTTAAAACTAGTGTTAGAAAAATGCGTGGGGCGAAAACAACAATGACGAGTCACTTTTGTTTCTCTTAGGACAATAAAGTCACCCATGACCCAACTATTGTAATTTGACTCAGAAAATGAATACCACATATTTAACGTGTCATGTTATATTAATATCCTATTTTTAAATAATAAACCCATCTAATGAGGAAAATTAAGGAGAACTTTTTTCTGAAATATTTTGTATATCGATTTCTTGATCATGAAGTCTGTGTACAGGGTCCTATTAATATACAAGGAATGAGAAAGAATATATTCCTAGCTATGAAAAAAAGATGCGAAAGACTCTGTCCTATTTTGTATAATGTTATCCTAATATCTACAATTGTATTACTAGGAAACAAAATTGTATAATATTCTGTAGACAAAAATAACCGTTCTTGAAGCTTATTGAAATATAACATTTAGCATAATCAACTTCTTTGAGTATGGGACACGTGTAGGCACATTATTCCATCAGTAACTTATGTCCAAAACACCTTTAGAGTTGGGCTCGTTTGTTTTTCATACCGTTCGAACAAATAGCACTAAGAGTTCTAAGCAACTTTGTCCAAAGACCGTGAAACAGTTGCGTCGGTTTTCTTTCCGGCAACCCACCCCCCAAGGGGATCCAGTAAATCGGACTCTCAACTTGCTTATAATTGATCGGTGAAGAGGCCCAGCTAGGGTTTAGTGAATATGTAATGACCCGATTGGGCTTTAGTGAATGTATCGTTATCTGGGACTTGGGCATATGCTCGGAATCGATTTCGGAGGTCCCTAGCTCGAGTTTTCGTATTTTGTTGAAAAATTGATTCGTATTTTGTTGAAAAATTGATGTTTAAAGGCTTAATGACTTAGAAGGTTTGACCAATGTTTGACTTTGTTGATACTGGATCCGTATTTTGGTTTCGAAACTCGGTATATTCCATTACTATATTTATGAATTGTCTGCCAAATTTGGTAAGAAACAGAGTTGGTTTGACGTGATTCGGATGTCTGGTTGTCAAATTAGAAATTTTAAAAGTTTCTTGAAAATTTTATTTGATTTGGTGTCCGATTCATAGTTCTAGGTATTATTTTGACAATTTGATCGCGCGAGCAAGTTCGTATTATATTTTTGGACTTGTGTGCATTTTTTGTTTGGAGCCCCGAGGACTCGGGTGAGTTTCGGATAGGTTACGGAGTTGTTTGGACTTAGAAAACTCAACTGATGTTCCTCAGTTTCTGGTGCAGGTCTAAGACCTCGCAATTGCGAAGCCTGGCCTCACATTTGCGATATGGCAGCATACATGTCAGGTTCGCATTTGCGACCTATTTCTTCGCAATTGCGAAGTGGGGTTGGGGGGTCAATGATCGCAATTGTGATCAAATCGCATTTGCGGGATGGCCAATGTTCGCAATTACGAACAAATCATCGCAATTGCGATGATATCAAAAATGCTGGGACTTCGCATTTGCAAAGTGTTTCTCGCATTTTTGGGTTCGCAATGTCGCAATTGTGACATCTGCAATTGGTCAAATTCGAGTTAGACGAGATTTTCTCTCATTCTTCAAATTTTCAAAACAAGAAAACTCTAGAGGCGATTTTTCCAAGAGCCCTTCTTCCTCAATTTGTTGGTAAGTGATTCTAACCTATTTTCTTTCACTTTTCCATTACATTTTATAAGCTTTCAACCTAAAATCTAGTATTTTCATGGTGAAAATTGGGGGTTTGGATGAAATTAGGGATATTTGTAATTTTAGAATTTAGACCTCAAATTGAGGTCGAATTTCGAAATAAATTACATAATCGGGCTCGAGGGTGAATGGGTAATCGGGTTTTTATCCGAATTTTAGATTTGGACCAAGCGTGCTTGGGAGTTGAGTTTTGTTGACTTTTTTAATAATGACATAATTTGAACCTTTTTTTTATTCGTGGGTAATTCCTAAGGTTTATTTTGAATCGTTTGGTCGATAATCTGCTAGATTTGGTTGGTTCGGAGGCTTGTTCGAAAGGCAAAGACATGGTTGATCTTTGAATTAGTCTTTGGAGCGAGGTAAGTGTCGTGGTTAACCTTGACTTGAGGGATTAAGACTTGTTTGTCTATTTGATACATGTTTATATGTTGGGTACAACGTATATGTGAGGTGACGAAAACTTATGCGTTGTTGTTGGGTCAAAGCATATGGGTGGGACTTGTTTCTAGTAATTTATTTCTTTCTTTGATCATGATATCCATGCTTAGACTAGTTAATAACTATTGGTCGTTCTTTTTGCGTTTATGAGCTATTGGTGATAATTGAGTATCGCTTCTGAAGTTGAGGTTGGTATTGAGGGATAATTGTTGACATAAGGCCTATTCTTGCTTATTCTATCCCCCTTTTTGTTATATGTTCATTGTTACATGGTAAGGGAGAGTGCTAATGCACGAAGGGTGATGTTGTGCCATATGTTGAGTGTTAATGCACGAAGGGTGATGCCATGCCATATGTGAGTGTTAATGCACGAAGGTGATGTCGTGCTATATCTGTGAGTTAATGCACAAAGGGTGATGTCGTGCCGTATCTCTTGATTTTACGATGAAAGCGAGAGTAAAAGCACGAAGGGTGATGTCGTGTCATTATTATTGTTTCATAGTGAGGTTGAGATTAAAAGCACGAAGGGTGATGCCGTGCAGTTTTATTCATTGTTTTCTATTCATCTTGCTGGTTAAAGGTTTATTGGATGTCTCCTATTATCCTTTCTTGATGTTATTACTGTATCTTGCGCCCCTTTATTGCATGTCCCCTCCCAATAATACCTGTTAATTCTTTATTTGTTGTTATGTTTCTCGTATATTTTCTGTCTATACAGGTTTACATTACGTGGGTGTCTTGCCATAGCCTCGTCACTACCTCGTAAGGTTAGTCTTGACACATACGGAGTACATTGGTTCGGTTATGCTCATACTACACTCTGCACTTCTTATGCATATTTTGGTACTGGTCCCAGTTGTTCGTGAGGCGTTTCAGCTCGGATTTGCTTTTTGGAGACTCGAAGTAGATCTGCTGACGTCCTCAGACCTTGAAGTCCCCTTCAATTTTTCCTATTTTACTGTTCTTTCAGTTCAAGACATTTGTATTTATTTCAAACCCTATTTGTAGAGACTCTAGAAGCTCGTGAATTGTGACTCCAGATCCGAGTTGTACTTAGATATATTGGTTTTTATGTTATCCCGCATTCAATTTTAGGTTCATTTCGGCTTAACTGATTTTACTTATTAAAATTGATTAAAATTAGCATAATGCTCCTCTAACACTAGCTTACCTAGCAAGTGAAATGTTAAGCGCCATCACGGCCTCGAAGGTAAAAGTTCTGGGTCGTGACATAATACATCTACAATTTGGGAAGAAGAAGGAGCAAAGGATAGCGAAATGAACTTATCTAGCAATTTCTCACGAACGAAGTGGCAATCAAGCTCTATATGCTTGGTTTGTTTATGAAAGACAGGATTTTCAGCTATATGGGTAGCAGATTGATTGCCACAGTGAAGTGACACAGGTAAGGAGGGCGGAGTTGACAGATCTTGCAGAAGGTGGACAATCTAACTAACTTACGCAACAAGCCGGCCCATAGAACTGTATTTTGCTTCTGCCGATAAAAGGGCGATTACCGTTGTTTCTTTTATTTCCACGACACTGGACAACCTCTAAGACTTATAAAAATCCACTTACATATCGGCGTGTATCGGAACAAGATGCCCAATTGGAATCGCAATAGGCCAAGAGCTTAAAAGATAGATATGGAGAGATGAACAATCCAAGTCCTAGGTCTCCACATAGCTATCTTAGAGTATGTAGAGCTGCCTGAAAATGCCCAGTGCAAGGGGATTGCATATGTTAACTTAGAGTTTGAACAGCAAATGAGATATGTGGTATGGTATTCATCAAAAAAATCAACTTTCCTAAGACCTGCCAATATATTGTAGGATCTTTCAAATGAGTGCCACAATTAGTTGAGATTTTGATAGTTGGATCCAAATGCCTTGAGGTTGGTCGTTCTTCTTAACAATCGAACTCAGAGAGAAGTTCTAGAGAACATTTTCGTCGAGTGATGACTAATCCTCCAAATTCTCGAAGAAGCTCCAAGCCCAAGAATTAGTGAGCTTTTCCCAAACCATTTATTCTAAATTTGGTATCAAGAAATTGTTTGGTTTCATCAATTTCTTCTTAAGTGTTCCTAGTTATTAAGATGTCGCCGACATAGACTACCAAATAGTGATGAAATTCCTAGAAGTCTTAAAAAAGAGGGACAAAGATGAAGTGTATCCCCTATTCCCTAAAGCAGAGGATGATTTGGCATACTATTAGAGTGGTTCTTATTTTAAGTCCATATTGTAATTTTCGAAGTCGACACACATGTGAAGGATAAGGAGCTGCCAGACGAGGGGGAATTTCATGTAAACCTCTTTGTCCAGATTGCCATGTAGAAAGGCATTATTGACGTCGAGTTGGTGTAAAATCCAATTCCTCTTCACTTCTATGCTTAAAAGATATCGAATTGTAAAAGGTCTCAGTATAATAAATTCCTTCTCGTTTTATATCTCCTCTTATAACTATTCAAGTCATTAATCTTTCCAAGGATCCATCTGACTTTAACTTAACTTTGTACACCCATTTGTAGGTTGTTGATACCCAATTTTGCCCTCATATTTTATAAATATTATATATAATTTTAAAATATCATTTATGCATCATCACCAATTTATAAGAGTCATATAAGTACTTTACATAATTTTCCATAATTTTTTAGACTTTTAAATTGATTTCTTGCATTTAAATTATTCAAATATTTATTAATTGCCCTTTAAAATTATTTTGTGATGACATAATCATCCAAAGTTATTATTTACACCCACATATATATATATATATATATATATATATATATATATATATATATTTTATAATATTTTATGTTTCATTTCATTCAATTACATTTATATTTTAGCTATTTATACAACTTTTGCAATAATAGCATGTATTCTATACATTATTTACATTATTATACTAAAATGGAATTATTTATATTTTTACAATATTAAGTTATTATTGTTAACCATTTTACTACATAAATAATATTTTTAATATTTAATTAATTGGAAATATGTTTGAACTTGATTTAGAAGTTTAATACATCTTAGTCCTAGCCTTATCTTTTTTCTTAAGCAATCCACTAGGCAGTGCCTAGGGCTAGTTTTTATTTATATATAGTAAAATAAAACAAAGCATCATGTCGTCTTGCAAGGTGCAAAACCATAATTTATGCCTATTACATAAATCCTATTATCAACTTTGGGCTTGAACATCCCAAATTTGATATTACACACTGAAATACTAATACTATGAACACTACTATCTAAAATTTGTATAAGAACTATCCAAGATAATGTGTAAACTTTGTTGCCTTGATAATCACTCATATTGTGTTGCTCGATCCATGTGTAGTTCATAATCATTGCTTCAAGTAGAATCCAGTATGTTAATCTGCATTGCATATCAACTGTTTGAATTCGATCCCTTTTGTGGCTATCAGCTGCTTGCTTCACTGTCGAACAATGTATCCATTGCTTGTGTATCTTCCATAGTTAGCCTTATAACCATCCCAGTTTTGGACCTTATGTGTTATACTGTATATCCGTGTTTGCTTTGAGTCCAACACGACTGTTGTGCAGTACATAAGGTATCCTTCTTCCATCTTTGCTTCCTCATACTTATGCATGTCACCTTTCCTTCTTCCAGGGAATGAGCACCTAGTGCTAATACCACCCTTGGAAGTCGTAGTGAGTGACAGGTATAAGTATAGTATCATTTCCTGGTGATTTTTCTTTCTTCCTTCGATGCTATTTCCTATCCTGACTGTCCTTCCAGTGGAATGAGTGCTAGGCACTGCTATCCCCAATTCTGGCAATTCAGAGGACAATAGCACTGAAATTGTACCTGCAAAACAGACAACAAAGTTAGTGTAAAAATGGACAACCATGAACTCCTCATTACTGATTTGTTCATATCCATCTGATACTTGACAAGCTAAGGCTCCAAAATAGATCACCACACTCTCCTCTTGATTATGATAACCACTATCTTCCAGGCAGCCTTTTCCTTTCACTTCCTCCCTTTGTTTCATTTAGTTTCTTGCAACCTTGATCCTGAGATATGGCCATTGGTGTTTGTCCTCATTTACTATCCTCCTACCAATTGCATCTAGCTCCCAATAGTCATAGCATTCAATGTCTTCTACATCCAGGGCATAATTTGCTAAATGATCAGCCAGTCTATTTCCTTCTCTATATGTGTGTGAAACCTTGATGTTGTGTTCCTCTTTAAATTTCATTATCTCCTCAATCTGGTCTATAATAGTCCAAGGAGGTTTCCACAATCCTTCTATTATGTTCTTTAGTAGCATCGAATCTGTTTGCAAACAGATCTGCAAATAATTCATCACCTTGCACACTCTCAATGCTTCAACCATGGCCTTGGCCTCTGCTTCATTATTTGAACCTTCCTCAATTTCTCTTCCTGCTGCATACTTGACATCACCCCTATCATCCCTAAGACAAAATCCAATGCCACTTCTACCTGGATTTCCTCTGCTTGCCCCATCACAGTTCACCTTAATCCATCCTTCTTCAGGTAATTTCCATATCACTTTCTCATGTTTAAGTTTAGGCGTGTACTTCTGTAGCATATTGATCAATTCAGACCATCTATGAGGAACATTTAGTCCTGGTTTCCTTACTTGTACCAGTGTTTGTAAATTTGTAGATACTTGATATACTACTCGACTGACTGAGACAACCTCCCCATATTTCAAACTGTTTCTCCTCTTCCAGAATTCCCACAAAATACATGCTGGGAGGGCCTGCATTATTGGCTTGATTCTAGGAATAACTTGAGCAGTCCAGCATTTAATGATAGTTTGGTGTAGTGTCAACCTTTCTATTGAAATTCCAGCACTTTGAGTGAAGTATTTCCACACTGTTTTAGCAGCATTCGATGTATAAAATAGGTGCACCAATGTTTCTTCCTTGGGCTCAGCACA
>ML424180.1:0-88983 GCA_005239525.1 Nicotiana knightiana | reverse complement strand
AAAGGGAAAAGATCTTCTGATTGTGCAAATATATGTTGATGATATCATATTTGGGGAAACTACCGAAAAGCTTAGCAAGAAATTTTCTACATTAATAGGGAGTGAGTTTGAAATGAGTATGATGGGTGAGCTAACCTTATTCTTAGGCTTGCAAATCAAACAAACTCCACATGGCACAATGATACATCAACAGAAGTATGTGAAAGAACTCCTCAAAAAATTCAAAATGGAGTATTCAAAGGAGATAGATACCCCTATAGCCACAACTACAAAATTGGATGTGGATGAACCTGGTTCATCCGTTGATCAGAAGACATATAGAGGCATGATTGGGTCTCTACTCTATCTTACTGCAAGTAAACCTGATATTGTGTTCAGTGTGGGACTATGTGTTAGGTTTCAAGCCAATCCAAAAGAGTCTCACCTTACTGCAGTAAAAAGAATTTTAAGATATCTGAAGGGCACTACTGAACTGTGCCTTCGGTATCCTAAAGGTAGTAATTTTGACCTTGTAGGATATGCTGATGCTGATTATGCAGGTTTCCTGGTTGACATGAAAAGTACTTCAGGCATGGATCATTTTTTAGGCTCCTGCCTTGTCTCTTGGGCCACCAAGAAACAAAATTCAGTAGCCTTGTCTACTACTAAGGCTGAATATGTGGCTGCAGCCTCTTGCTGTGCCCAGTTGTTATGGATCAAGCAACAACTCCTGGACTTTGGTATAGATGTAGGATGCATTCCTATTTACTGTGATAACACTAGTGCAATTAGTATGACTAAGAACCCGGTTCATCACAAGAGAACTAAGCACATAGATGTTAGGCACCATTTCCTGAGGGATAACTATGAAAAGGGAATGATCTCAATCGAATTCTATGCTACTGATTGTCAAATTGCTGATATATTTACCAAAGCATTGAGTAAGGAGCATTATGAGAGAAACATGATTGAATTAGGGATGATTAAGATCACCTAATTGAAAAATAGAATTGAAAAAAAAAAGAATATTTTTTTTTTGGGTAGAAATTTTTAATTAGGTACTTAATCAGATTAATCATTGCTCAATACTATGTCTTTATTGTCATACTCTTTTGCCATGTATTAATATTATTCCCTAGTCACTAATGATGTTTCTTTATCTTTGTGAATTGAGGCAAAATAAAGATTTTTAACAGGATGAACCTGGTTCATCCATGCTGGTTTACGTGACTGACAAGGTACGTTCTCATCTCCATACATGTATTAATTCAAGTACAGTCATACATGAGCAAGACTCTATCTATTTATGGTTCAAATCCAATTCTCGTACTTACCCAAATAATGAACGAGTTTCAAGAAGTCCCGTCTCAATTGATTAGCCTAGTGTAGGGGAAAGAAACTGTCTAATCAATGTCCAATCGCTGACAGTTCTTAATCGATTAGGATCCTACTTGGGTTAATACACTTCCGTTGTAATCTCCCCAGCCACAAGTTATAAATAGGCAATCATTACCTATTGTGCATAAAGCAACAGTCGAACCTTGTTCAACTTACTCAACTCAAAATCCCTACTGCCTTTTATTTTATTCTCTCTCTAACAAAATCAAGATCATGTCGTCTCCTCCACTAGCTTCTTCTGACTCATCCCCAAATAGAGATTATGATGGGGGAAACTATGAATCTGACTCAAACTCTCCCTCAGTTTATAGTTCGGAGTCTCCTGAAAAATCATCAACCCCAGAACTCTCTACAATCCGTGAACCCACACCAAACCCTACCCCAGCCCTCAAAACCCGTCGTGTTAAGGTTCTTGCACGCAAATCTGTGGCTTCTGGTTCAAGAGAAAAATTCTTGGAAGAATTGTTACGTGCCGAGGAAGGATCTAAACCAGAATCATCCAATGATTCATTCAAATCAGCCAATGAAGATGAAGCACCTGGTTCATCCAGTGCTGAGAAAGGTAATACTGAAGTTACCTCTGATTTAAATTCTGCTGAAAATCGATTTGTGTTGGTGGGGTCTGTGGTGGATGTGGAAGTGCCAAGAAGGCAAAGAAAATTTGGGAAAGAGAAAAATCTTGAGAACGAGGGTGAAGTAGATGTGAGGGGATCCGGGGAGGATGGTACCACGCTTGCAATTTGTGGCCCCATTCTTGAAAATCTTGAAGAAGATGTCATGGTTTTAGGGGGAACTACTGAAGTTGAGGAAGCTGCTGCTGGGTTGGAGAAATTAATGAAGGAAATAGATGAACATGTTTCTTCTGGGGAGAATCTTTGGCTGAAAGACTGATGAAACTGGGGGACTCGTACAACCCCAAGAAGAGAAGGACTCCAAAGTCCAAAAAGTCTAAAGCCTCAGTTCCTTCAAAGAAAAGGAAGACTGCTGATTCTGTGGGTATGCCTGTTCCTAGGGTACGTGCTACGATAAATAATGTACGAGAAGAGGAGGAGAAATTGGAAAAAGCTCTGCAAANACAGAGTTTCCATGTTTGGCAAGAGAAAAATCTTGAAGGGAAAATTGTTGAAGGATTTGGAGGAGCCTGGAATGAGAACATGGTCCTTCACATGGAAGGCAAGCTGGTCAGAAATGAAGTTGTGGAGTTCATGGGGAATGCCATAGTCATTGGAGGCAGGGTCACCTCATTGGTCAAGGGAGTTGAAGTCTACTTTGATGCTCAAGAACTGGGAGTCATTCTAGACATTCCACCTGAAGGTTATGAAGACTACACGAGGCAGAGATGGCCTTAATTAGATGGAATGGCCTCAGCTCTCAATATCACTAGATTCTTCTGCGACAATGAGAAGGAGCTTGAACCCAGAGCTGTGTACAAGAGTGAGATGAAGCCTGAGCACAAACTGTTCCTTGAATTTGTGATCAAATTCCTGTTGCCCAGACAAGAACGAAGACACACTGCTAACTACATGGATTTAACCCTCATGGAGTGTCTATACAGAGGCAAGAAGATCAATTTGCCAATTTTTATCGTCCAGCTCTTGGACAGAGTGGTGAATGGCACCGAAGCCCATGCGATCCCCTATGGCTTTATTCTGACAGCAGTTCTTGCTCATTTTGGAGTTCCTACAAAGAAGGCTGAGATGGCTACTGCTAAAGATTTCTTTGGGAAGGACACTCTGCTGTCTTGTGATTATATTGTCAATTCCCCGGTAGATGAACCTGGTTCATCTCGGAAGCAACCAGTCAGCAACAAGGTCCGTACTCTGGTGCAGGAAAACGAGTTAAAGGATATGGAGATCCTTGGATTGAAGTCTCGCTTAGTTGAGGTGGAAGCTGAGCGTGATGCTCTCAAAGCTGAGTTAGCAAAGGAGAAGGAGAAAAATAAAGGTGTTTTACACCAAATGCTGTCCCTTCTACAAACCAAGAACTCAGCCTCATTTGCACCCTCCCAGCCTTAGGAGTGTCCGGTGCTACCCCCTCCAGACAAATCAAGTGCCCAGTTCGGGACAGTGCCTAGTTTTTGTTTCAGTATTTATTCTGTTTTTCTCATGTTTTGGCTGTTTTGATTTTAATCTGTTTTGGTGCTGATCATCCCTATTAGTCACTGAAAGCTTGCTATTTTGAAAAATGTCTTAATTTCTTATTTAGCTTACATTATTAGTTTCTTGTGATGATTAATCATGTTTGCACCTGCAGTTGCCTAACTTATCCATGAGTAAGAACTAAAACTGGTAAGTATCATTTTGCAACTTTTCGATAATGCCAAAAGGGGGAAGATGTGCTGTGTGATACTTATAACCTAATGAAGCTGGTTCTCAATGATTAATGCTTAAAAATACACAAAGTGTTTTGAAGTGTATACAGGATAAAAGCAAAGAGTTTGTCATCATCAAAAAGGGGGAATTTGTTGGCCCATGTCACTAAATGGATTTTGAAGATTGACAAATATTGACAAGTTGAACCAGGTCCATCAAATCATACACACCTGAACGGAGCAGTTGGTATAAGAATCGTACAAGCATAGGAGATATCAGTGGTTGCTGAGTATCAAAGAACTGAGAGGATGTCTCCTAATACGAAAAGATTGCAAACTGATGAAGATGACATAAGTTGAATTCAGCTAGGACAGAAATAAAGGAAGGAAGTTGAGTTTGGTTCGAATTGGTTTACCCAAGTAGAGTTGATCTGGAATTGAAAGACAAGCTCAACAACTGACTCTATAAATACTCAAAGTCTTACTACTGAAAGTGATCGACGCACAAATACTAAATTGAATCAAGTTCTGAAAGCAAAATTCCCAGATTTTTGCAAGCAGAAGTATTGTGCAAAGGCTACAGTTCAACTAGAAGAAACAGTTCCATTGTTTATCATTGAGTCTAGTTGGTTGTAGTAGGAGTTTTAACATTGTATCTTTTAAGATTTTTGGAAGCAAATTGTAATAGGTACACCTTTGTTCAAGTTAGAGTTAACTTGAAGCTGGTAGAAATTAGCTAGAGGCTAGTTACTATATAGGGTCAGAGTTAATCCTAGAATTACAAAAGAGTTTATTTTGTAAGTCCATTTGGCTCAGTGTTTGAGCAAATCCTACTGAGGAGTAGGTCGTGGTTTTTTCACCTTTTGAGCCAGGTGTTTTCCACGTAAAATATATGTGTCTTTACTTTACTGCTTTAATATTCCGCAAATAGTAGTAAGTAGTACACCAAGAAGAACCAGGTTCTTCTTATTAGACAACACTCGAAAATTGAGTACTGCACAATTAACTTATAATATTGTGTAGTATTGATGTCTAAAATATCAATAACATACTCTGTGATGATATTACAAATGAGTATACTAATATAGTGATATAATAAAATGTAGTAATAATTAAAGTCTTGTCCCTTCTTGCCCAAGATTGCAACTTCTTCAATTTGTAATTCCTTTTCATCTTCATCCCATCTCTTCAAAATGTCTTCAAACTTCATGCTTTTTTTTAGAACGATCGGACTTTGTAGATGTAGTTGAGACAATTTGTTTTTGTTTGGCAACTCTCATTGGAAGTTGCCTTATGTTTGCATCTTCACTTACTTTACCGTCCCAACTTTTTTTCCTTGTATGAGACTTCTTACTTTGTCCGTTGTGCATAGGTGATAAATCACCTTTCTTTGCTTCCTCTGCCCGGCATTGATTTAAAATATCATTTTCCTCACCCGCTTCGTATATATCTCTTTCCACAATCACTGGATTTGTCATATCTTGAAAAAAGCCTTGTGTTATCAAGGTATTTTCATCTTGTGTTTTAGCCAAAATTGCCTTGTTTTGTTGTTGTTCTATGCTTTGCACAGTGTTCCTGTTCTTATTCACACGACCCGTGCTAAAAGCAGTAGGATTACTCAAATTTGTAGATTTAGAGCTTACCATCGCGTCCAACAACTTTCTTTCCTCCAAACTAATAGCTGGAACGATTGGATTCTGTTGTTGATGTCCATCTTTTGGCATTTGCATTAGACTTTGGATTGTTTTCAATTAGCTGCTGCTGTCCTGGAGTTGGTGCTGCTTCATGTCGATCACAAATGGCAGCAGGAGTATTCACAATTATCTGCTGCTGCTGCCCAGATTTCTTTGATATTTCCATTCCCATCAAGCTAGCTTCAGTTGTATTTTTTCCATTATGTTGTCGCCTCGATATAGGAATAAAATTTGGTGCCTTAGCATTAAGCTTGCTGCCTGAGTCTAATTTAGAAGAGCTTCCAATTTTTGGGACAGCATGTGAGCCAACTGATAGCAACTCGTCTTCTTCATTTTCCTGATCATCTTCCTCCAGTGAATCCCCAGCAAATTCAGCACCCCAATCTTCTTCTCCCTCATGCTCACATTGGTCTGCCCACAGCTTGGATTTAATTACCATCTCCCTCACGTTGGCTTGAATAATTTCATTGTTGTTTCCTGTGGACAGCATCAATTGCCCAGACTCGCCTCCGTATTCACCAAACGATTCAGCTGATTGTGAAGATACCTCAAACATAGAGGTGTTCAAGGTGACTAATGGTTGCTTAACCATCGTAGTATTCAATACCATGGCAGCTTGCGCATCCTTGATAATTTTTTCCACGTGAGGGCTGGAAAAATGCAATGTGGGAGTGTTGGTACTGCCTTGTGTAGTTTGCTGCTTCAAACCTTTCTCCACTCCTTCATTGCTGCTAGATTTTGCACCCAGTTCCAGTAGCTCAGATGTTGCAGCATGACCACCCGGTATTGTTAAAATTCCAGTAGCTTGTTCCTTCGCTCGAGCATCAGCATGTTTGTTGTTTTGTTGCTGTTTTTTATTACCTGGGGAGCTGGTTTTTCCACGATGTGAAACTGTATCATTACACACCAGTTATAACTTCATACCATCATCATTCTCGCCAAAATCCTGTTCCACGACCAAGGCATCAAAAGAATTAGCACCCCTAATATGTTCTGCTGCAACTTCCTGTTTTGTATGATCTGTAGAAGCCTTTTTACTAGGTGATACAACTGACCCAACTTTAGCCCCTTTCTCTTGTCCATTAGTCTTCCCAGTAACTTTGCTGGTAATCGTGGCCTGCTTTAGTTCCTTTCCATCAGTTGCACGAACAGGAACAACCGCATTATGTGCAATCCCAGAAAACTGCACGATGTTCTCACCTCCATCTTTTGACTGATCCAATATTTGAAGATCTGCTACTGGACTTGATGATTTTTTATTTAAATCAACTCGTGGAGCAGTAGTTTTAACAACCCCAGCAGCAACTCGATCACCAGCTACCTTTGATGCACCAGCAGCCTCCAATTTTGAACCTTCAGCAGACCCACGATCTCCTGCTAGTGCACCATCAGTTGTCTTACTCTTTGTATCTGTTTTGCTTTGAGCTGTAACTGATTGTCTTGGAGTATGAATTACCTGCCCAGCACCTTTAGTCATTGAATAATTAGTCCCAGGATTTGATCGATCCACAATAGTGTTTAATGAACGAGTAGGATTCACAATCCCAGGTGCAGCCTGCTCCATTCCAGTGGAGACTTGATGTTGTTTAGTTTCTTAGTTCACCACTTTATATCCTGTTGAAGCTGCATATTCCAACTTCATTACATCTAAATGGTTTACCTCATCAGTTGTTTCCACACCTGTTGATTTATCAACTGGTTCAACCAATGTAGCAGTATGTCTATCACCATCGGCCACACCAGCTATTGCCTCCTCCTCTGTACTAATTGTATCATTTACAACATCTGCATTCCCAGCAGTAGAAGCATTCAAATGTGCCTTCCCAACCTGTGAAACACCATCCATAAGCTGTACCAGCTCGTTTGGCGTAACAGTCCGATCAGCAGCAGCCTTCAAAGCACCAGCAGTAGCTGCATACATCCTTGCAAAAATTATGGCAGCAGGGATATCTTTCAATCTCCTATCATCTCCATCTTGCTTTTTCTTGTTCTGCTCCACATCTACACACTCGAGCCTTTGTCCAGCTTTAGATTGTCTTGTAGCAACATGAGATCCACCACTGTTAACATCCCCAGCAGATTCTTTCAACACAATATTATCATTAGCCACAAGCACTTCTTTAGAAATCTTAGCTCGACCTGGATCACCTGGTGCAGCTTCATCCAGTGCATCAGCAGCCTTAATAGGCTCCAATCGTTGCTTCTTTGCATTCAAAAAATCCCTGGCATCACCTTGTAATTTTTCACCATGTTGAACATCTTCCTCGACCATGTCGTTAACACGTTGGGTTGCTGCTATTGTTTTTCTTTGCAAACGACCAAATCTGGTTCGATTAAGTATTCTTTTTTACAATAATCTCTTGTCTTCCTTAAATGATTCTTTACATTATTTCCTACTGGTGGTGTATTTTTCACCGCAAATTTAGGGTTCAACCCTAGTGATTTAAGCATTGACTTAAGTATTTAAGTGAGCAATTCTTTTAAGGCTAAGGGGATTATTCGAACCCCTCCCCGCTCCTCTTTGAAATAAAATTTAGAACTCAAATTTTGACTCCTATTCTCTCTAACAACGTTATTCTATGCTTTTGATTCCTGGCCGGCTGGAAGCCAAGGCCAGAAATCTTCAACTGTTTTGCTTCTGTTGGTGACAATTGCTACATTGTTGAATTCCTTCTTTCCTGTTTCATCTCAACTGATGAGTTTATTGAAGCCTTTGCTATTCCATTATGATTACTTGTTTAATGTGTTACTGTTATTAAACGATGTTACCCTAAAAGCTATTACTTATAGTTAATCCATGTTGAACTTAGTATGAATCGATTAATGAAATCTTCCTAACTCTGTGTAATTTAGGACTATTTTTTAGCATTAAACATGCCTTCATACCTCTTCCTCATGACTGATTAGTTATGTGTGCCTTTACATATTCATCAGTTTGTTTGTTGAACATGTTATCATGTAATATGTTTGGTTCTATGTTCACTATGCTATAACACCTCTATTAAATTATCTTAATCAATTCATGACCTACTGCTAATCAATGAGCTTTCTTTATATGACTTAATTTAATCTGAAATCTTTGTGATCTCTATGAACATGTTTGTGAATTGGCTTTATTAGCATGTAACTTTGTTAACTCCTAAAACTAGATTAAATCTTCCTGAGTTCAAATCTGTTGCTATTTGTTTATGTTCCATGTGTTATTCTGTAATCCCCTCCTACTCTCCTGAATCCTCACTCTTTGTTGGCTGAAAGCCAAAACAATTTAGGTTCTTTCTCCTGACCTTCGTAATGTGAGCACTGCTCAAGGTTCATATGAGACCCTCGTGAATTCTGACACACTAGGATTTGATCCCTAATCTTCTTTGAACTATTCTAATCATTCTCTCTAGTGCGAGCACTGCCCTGGGTTCTTGAAGCTCATGGGAACTCTGACACACTAGAGATTTGGGTTCTGTATGCTTATCCTTGAGATATGGGTGAATCATTCACTGCTGGCTATTGTGTATCTATGAACATGGGCATTTGGAGCTACTATGAGTTGAAGGCCTGGCCTGTCTAGAAGCATTTGGGCGCCTGCTGCAGGCTTCCTACAGTTCATATACTTCGTAATTCATTCATTAGTTCTGATCTGTAATAATTTATAATAAAAATTGAGGTGTTAGTAAATTGGGAAACTAGATTTATTTTAACATTTGAATGAGAATGGGTAGAAATCTTGCCTATAGGTGTTCACTTTGCTCATTCTTCTATTGTGTGTTAGATAACCTGCCTATAGGTCTTCACTTTGCTCATTCTGCTATTGTGTGTTAGATAACCTGCCTATAGGTGTTTAATCCATCAAGCTATTTTTCTTTTATACGTTAAATACCGTGCATATAGGAAATAAAGTAACCAAAATTCGACTTGCATTGCAGAATATTCATTGGACACCATGATCATAGGGTCATTTATATTATACAAATATGCATTTTTTAGAAATCATGCCTATATGGTTAATTGATTGATATGCTATTGTCATAGTTGCCCATTTAGTATACATGCCTATAGGAACTAAAACCCGTTTTAATCATCCAGGGTAGGAATCATGTCTATAGGATAATCACCATATGTGTTAAGCACTAAAATCAGGCTTTAGAACACTGTCTCGTTGAACACCATTAGAAAGCATGCCTATAGGAACAACTGAGTAATTCTGAATATCTCTCGTTGCTTATCACTGCCTAACTCTGAGAAAATCACTTAGATAGCATGTCTATAAGTTTAATCGCTTATAATTATAATCAATAGGAAACTGTGCAGTCATTTAGGAATTACTTTGCATAGCTGCCTGTAAGATTAAAATCTAGAATCACATAGAAATCATGTCTATAGGACCTAACAACTTTAATTGTTGAAACTTTCAAAACGTCTAATTTTTGTTTGTGTGCATTTGCTGCCTAAGTGTGGAGGCTAACCTGAACCATTATTTGCTTTTATATGAAAGTCCAACTTGTTTTGTCTGTCGCCTAGTTTTTACCATTTTTTTAGCAACCTAAGTTTAGTCTAGAACTATCCAAAGTAGAGGTCCAAATGCCTCCTGGGCCATAGGCAAGGGACGGGTATTGCACGCATAGGGTACGACTTAGAATTTATTAGAGCGCTTTAGGTAAATAACTTAAAGATAGTAATCGGGTAGCAGGAGATGATAGTCTGTGCCCGCTGAATAATATGAGTAACACCCCTGTCTTAGGGGAATTACGAAGTATTAATTATGTTTCACGAAGTGATCCTTTAGGCTAAAAAATATAGGACCCCCCCCATTCCTATTAAAATAATTCCCTCTCTTCTCCATTAGACTAATTCACATGATTTGAGTTCGGCGGGGACCCACCGTTGTGGACCTCGAGGAGTGCCTAACACCTTTTCCTCAAGGTAATTTGAGCCCTTACCCGATCTTTGGTGACGCAAACTAGTAAATCTGAGTCATTTGCAATAGGTACCCGAACGCACCTTAATCTGTTAGGTGGCCACTGTCTTTTAACAATCATTCCTCCATTTTAAACGAGTTGTCAATGGCGAAATACAATTTCGCAAGAAAAAGGGGACGCGACAGCATGGTGACTCTACTGGGGATATATTTAGGCTCTTACCATAACGAACTTAGTTTGTGTGAATTAGTCTCCCTCGATAAGAGTGCCTTTGTTATTTTATGCTTAAATTCTCAATTTATTTGCTACATGCACATCACCTTCCCTATTCTTCTTTTATATGCACTTCTTCGTTTAATCTCGTTATAATAAGCAAATCATATCCGTTGGCTTCAATCTTTATGTCCTTCCCAATACCTACCCCTTTTTACCGCTTTATTATTATTTTTTCATTATACGAACTGACTCCTTCCTTGTTTTTTTTCTTTCTTTCCTGTCTTTACAATTATTAAATACGGTATTTATCGCTTTCATCATGTAAAATACTTGACAAGATGTTATTTCACTTTTTGCATAATTACATGCTCTGCATCATATTCCACTCGTGCGCAATTAATACCATAGCGGAATTTGATGAGTGTCTGCGCTCTTTATATATGACCCTTTTAAATTTGGGAAGGCTTATTTACGGTAAAAATAGTCGATCAACAGTGCAGTCGACGGTTCCATGCCTTTCCCTCTCAAGTTGTCCGCTTGAGGTTACCAATCTAGACTTCTATAGAAAAATACTACTCTGATGTTAACTGTGCATGCATCATGTCCAAAGCTAGCATGGGTTAGTATGTTGTCCGCATAATAACTCTCTAAGAAAAGCCTTGTCCAACGCCCATCGGGATTTCCATAATCCCAGCGGGCACGATCATGATATGTGAATTATTTGGAGAAACGTGCTGATATGCTAATCATTAATGTGTAAGTAGTCAAATACGGAGCGGGAAAGGGCTAACTTTATCTGTTTTGCAGAAATGAGGCACGAAGCCCCAGGTTCGGCATGTTCTGAAGCATCTCACTTCTATCGCTAGATTGGTGGGAAAATCTCCCGCCAAGTGACAAAAATCATGTGAAAATAGTTCTCGAAAATTTACCTTCCTTGCAAGACATTCAGCCAAACAATGTACTGATCGAGGCCGCTACTATGTTCTGGGATGAAAAGGGGGCTGTCTTTCGTTTCGGTAATGTAGAGATGACTCCCCTTCTTGAGGAAATATGAGGTTTTGCTGGGCTACCCTATGATAGCCCTGGTCTGTCGGTACCGAAAATCTCACTTCTAGGGGGTTTCCTAAAATGATGGGTCTTAGAAAGAATGACGAGTTAGTTTGTTTGAAGAAGTCCTACATACCTTTAAACTTCCTTTACGAGCGTTATGGGCACAACAAATCCTACCGTATTTTTCATGATGAGTTTGCCATCACTTTCCTGGGTTGGACTCTCGTCGGGTTTTTGTGTTCATTATCTGTTTTCTAGGTATGATAGTATTTCCAATCCAAGGAGACACGATTCACACTCGTTTGGCTATGGTCACCAAGACTTTAATGGAAGGGATTGAGGGACAGACTTACACTCTTTTCCCAATGATCGTGGCAGATATATACCGAGCCCTGGACTGCTGCAAGAAGGGATTCTGACATTTTGAGAGTTGCAATTTATTGCTGCAGATATGGTTGTTGGAGCATCTTCAAAGGGGACATTATCGTCAGGAATTTCCACGGCGACCATGGAATGACCATATAGCTTTCCACCATCTGAAAAGAATGGTTTTCATCCCAGACAGGTTTGCACAACTGGAAAACGCTATGGATTGGGTACACTTCTTTAGCAATCTGACTGATGACAAAGTCCATTGGATGTTCGAGTGATTCCCTACTAGCGAGTTCATCATCAGGTCCAGGGATGTTCCTCACTTAGTGCTGATTGGGTTGAGGGGTATATATCCTTAAGCTCCTATCAGGGTCATGAGACAGGCTGGGAGAAAACAAGTCATACCGCGAGTCTCCAAGATGGTTCATTTACAAAGTAGACTTCCAAGGTGATTCCATTCCATTCAAGTGTGAAGCCCAACACATGTGGCATCTGAAGATTATTGTGGAGAAGGATACCATCGAACCGGATTGATACCTCGCCAGTCATGTGTATTTCTACCTATCATGGTTGGATGATGACATAGCGGGAGAAGTCGAGCCAGGGGAGGAAACAGGGTCATAGATGAAGTTGCCGAAGCACAGGTAAAATACAAGAGGTTGCGCAAGAGAATACTTGAGTCTGAAGCTAGGCATTTGGAACAACACAAGGTAGACATGGAATCAATCAACGAATGGATTGCTACAAAGACAGCAGAGAGGTTGGAATACTTAGAGCGGGGTCTGATTGAACTTGAGGGGAAGATGAGGAAAAGGAGCATGGATTGTCAGAATGCAGAGGGCAACGAAGGAGGACACTTAGCAAGAGCATATCTACCGCTGGACATGCGCGATCTAGGGAATCTGATTGATTGGTCCAAGAAGGCCAAGCTTGGAGAAGGTCCCTCTTGGACCAAGTAGATTAGAATTATTGTTTACTTGAATTTCTAGAGTCATTTTAGAAATTGATTGTAATAAGGCAAATGCGGCTATCAACTCTTTTAATTATTGTCAATTTAGAGGTTTGAATTATTTATTACATTAATGAAATGAGGCAGTTATCGGCATTAAGCTTCTCCAAATCTACGTGTCGCTAGGCCTACATCAGGTACAATGAGGTCCTCAAATTAGGACGCGAAGTTATAGTTCCGCAGTATATGTTTAAATATTGTAAATATTCTTCCAAAATCCCCTACTGACTTGTTTACCTTTTTGCTTTTCTTTGTTTTGATTATTCTCACCCCCTAAGATTGGTTCGTGCATACTAGCATCATCAACATATCATACCAGATCTAGAGGTTCTCCACCTCCTCTTCCTCCAAGTGATCCTAAAAGTAAGAGAAAGGCTAAGATGGATAACATGAACGGTATCAGGAAAGATAATGGTGCGCTTGTGGAAAATGTTGAAACTTCAGATGGTCGGAGTACTTCGGCACATAATGATTTGGTTCTACGCCTTGAGCAGAAAATACTGGAATTGCAAGGGGAACATGAGCAGGTCCGCAACTTGGCAAACCTCTTCCTAACCTTAAACGTCCCGGATATTAACCAACAAAATGCCCAAAACCCAACACCTCCTCAAAACACACCAAACCAACATCCACAAAATCTTTATGCACCTCATCAATATGCCACGCCTAGTAAAAATTCTAATCCTCCACCAGTACTAACTCCTCCTCAACACCAACATCTTCCAACTTAGTATCCATAAACCAATACCTACAATACTCCTCAAAATACACCCCAATCTACCCTCAATCTGCAGAATTCAACCAATGATTACCATTATGCCCAAATCCCTGGTATCCACCAAAGTAACCCCATATATGTAGAAACTCTACCTCACCTTACTCAATAAACCCCATACACACCAGAATCCGCCGAGAAGGACCTGCTCATCAAGAATATGGCAGAGGAACTTAAGAAGCTCACAATCCGAGTCCAGGGTGTCGAAGGGGGTAAAGGCATTGCGGGTTTGAACTATAAATATCTATGTATTCAGCCAGACGTAGAATTGCCAGAGGGTTACAAACCTCCCAAGTTCGAGATGTTTGACGGAACAGGTGACCCAAAGGTGCATTTAAGGACATACTGTGACAAGCTCGTTGGAGTTGGGAAAGATGAGAGAATTTGCATAAAGTTGTTCATGAGAAGTCTCACTGGACACGCCCTATCTCGGTACATCAGTCAAAATCCCAAGATGTGGGTTAACTGGGTAAGCACGGCATTAGATTTCATGGATCGGTTCAGGTTTAATACGGAGAATGCACCAGACGTCTTCTACATACAGAATTTCAAGAAGAAGCCAATTGAGACTTTCCACGAGTATACTACTCGATGGAGATCGGAAGCCGCGAAAGTGAGGCTGGCATTGGAAGAAGAGCAGATGAACAAGTTCTTTGTCCGGGCCCAAGACCCACAATGCTATGAAAGGTTAATGGTTATCAAGAATCATAAATTCTCCGGCATCATCAAGCTAGGGGAAAGGATTGAAGAAGGGATCAAGAGAAGAATGGTAACTAATTTTGAGGCATTACAAGCTATGAATAAAGCCTTTGCAGTCAGGGAATATCCAAAAAGAAAGAAGTAGGGGCTGTGATGGTAGCCCAAGGTCCAGTATCTCCTTTTACATACCAAACACCTCCACCAATATATCAGCGTTCACCTCCCAAATATCCACAACCCGCCATTGCCTACCACACTTATAACACCCAACCAACATATTATCACTCACCGCCAGCCCGCCAAAACTATCAAAAACCTAGACAAAACTTTGATCGCAGGCCACCCAGACAATACATCCCTATTGCTGAACCCATCGATCAATTATACAAGAGATTCAAAGTTGCTGGATATGTCACCCATATTCCCGCTGTTGCTATGGAAAACTCCTCTCAATGGGTCAATCCAAACAAAACATGTGCGTACCACTGTGGCATGGAGGGTCATACCATTGATGAATGTCGCACCCTGAAAGACAATATCCAGACACTAATCGATACCAAGGTTATACAAGCAAAGGAGGCTGCACCTAACGTCCACAACAACCTCCTCCCGGATCATAGGGGCGAGGAAGTAAATGTGATAGAGACTGATGAAGAATGGGACCTGGAAGGGTCAATTAGGATTATTAAGGGGATGACCCAAAGAAACCTGCGGTCACTCTTACTCCTATTGTGGTCTAGATATAGCCACCAGTAGAAGTTGAAGTAGCCGCACCAACCCCCTTTGAGGTAGAAACAACACCTGTAGTTGCACTGCTCCATTTGAAGTAGAAGTAACCACGCCCTTCACTGTGACGGTAACATCCACACCGCCCTTTAAGTCCAACGCCGTACCCTGGGACTATATTGCAAAAGCCAGGAGAAAAGGAAAAACAAAAATGGAAGAATTTGGTGCAGCACAAGGGATGACCAGGACGAGTAGAATTTATACACCTGAGAATTTGGGAGGAACAAGTAAAGAATCTTCCTCCAAGTAACCCTCATTGAGACCGGTCCAACATGATCTCTTGAGGAAGGTGCAAACAAGAGAATATTCTGTAGTAGACCATCTGAACAAACTCCTGCTCAGATATCCATCCTATCATTACCGCATAATTCTGAGACACAAAAGAATTCCTTGATGAAGGAGATGGATAACATTGTAGGGAAAGTACTGGAGAGCCACAAGATCACCTTTCATGGAGATGAATTGCCACTTGAGGGATTAAGCCACAACAGGGCACTGCACATCACGGTACAATGCGAGGATAAATTCATTGCCAGGGTTTTGATAGATGGAGGTTCCAGTCTCAATATCTGTTCGCTAACAACTCTAAAAAACTTGGGTAAAGGTTTGATGGATATCAAAGGGCCACAAGTGGGGAAATCAATCTATGCTTGCAGATGGGCCGACTTGGTTTGATGTTGAATTTCAACTGCTAGACATATCCGCCTCATACAATCTGCTGTTGGGATGACCTTGGATACATGTCGCAGGGTTCGTGGCTTCCACTTTGCACCAGGCTGTAAAGTTCGAATGGAATTGCTCATTCATAGAGATGGGAGTAATCCCATTTATACCAAACAAACTGTTCCGGTCATGGAAAATAGAAGGAAATTGGGTGGAGAGACTTATCATCACATCGAGCGCATAAATGCAATTGAGAAAGACAAATGGTGGAGTAGAAAAATAGAAAGCATACTAGCATGGGAAAGGTATGAACCCGGTAAAGGCCTCGGGAAGAACCTCCAAGGTATTACCAAACCAATACAGCTAAAACGTCACGGAATGACCTTTGGACTTGGATATCAGTATACCTTGCAGGAGTATGACGATTGATTGCCGCCATGGCGTGGTACTTATTACCCTCTTGAGCAGTCGGTACCAAATTTGAGCCAATCCTTTCATCAGTTCGACATGATGTGGGGATCTGAAGAAGATGAAATTCTAGCTGGCTTAAAGAACCTGTTCTTGGAAGAAGAAGACATGGATTGTAGTGTGATATGAGGAGGAAGAAGGACTCATCATCCATACGGTGGAGAAGGGAGCTGTTCTCAGGAACTGGACCGCCACACCACAAGGCCCGACGAGTCCTGGGGTAGCATGGCTGCTAGTGTCATTCATTTTGAAAACAATTTCTCTTGAGCATTTTGTTTAAAAACATTTTTACTTTTATTTCAGTAGTTCGCTTTGGAAAACATTGTTTGAATTCATTTAAAATTGCTCTGTTTGAGATCTTAACATTTATCAACGGCTTGAAATTTTATTATTATTATTATATTTCACATCTTTCTCTCTATAACATTATTATTTCTTACCTTGATGAACCAACGACTGTGACATGCGATGAGACAACGCAGCATAAGGATAGTGACTCGGAAGAGATAGAAGAAGATATTATACCTGAGGAAATCGTGAGAGAAGTTGAGAATTTTGAGAACAAACCTAAGTCCAACCTGGACGAGGCTGAGGGAGTCAACTTGGGATATTCTGAAACCGTCAAATAATCTCGCATAAGGATTCACTTGTTACATCAGAGAAGGAAAAGTACACTCATTTCCTGAGAGAGTATGAGGACATTTTTGCATGGTCGTATGACGATATGACCGGGTTGAGCACATCCATAGTGGCTCACAATTTACCTACCAATCCAATGTGTCCATCAGTAAAGCAGAAACTCAGAAAGTTAAAACTAGACATGAGTATAAAAATCAAGGAAGAAGTCACCAAGCAGATCAAAGCTAAGGTCCTCAGGGTAGTTGAATATCCAACTTGGTTGGCCAACATTGTGCCGGTTCCAAAGAAATACGGGAAAGTCAGGGTGTGTGTCGACTATTAGGATTTAAACAGAGCAAGTCCCAAAGATGATTTCCCACTATGAAATATACACATACTGATCGACAATTGCGCCAAGCATCAATTTCGATCCGTTGTAGATTGCTTCGCCGGTTATCATCAGATTTGGATGGACGAAGAAGACGCGGAGAAAACAGATTTCATCACGCCATGGGAAGTGTACTGTTACAAAATGATGTCGTTTGGTTTAAAGAATGCTAGGGACACCTACATGAGGTCCATGTCAACAATTTTCCATGATATGATACAGAAGGAGAGAGAACCATATGTGGATGACGTCATCATCAAATCCAAGAAGGCCACAGATCACATAGAAGATTTGAGAAAGTTCTTTGACCGGCTGCAGAAGTACAACCTGAAACTGAACCTCGCGAAATGTGCCTTTGGAGTTCTTGCTGGAAAATTGCTAGGGTTCATTGTCAGCCGTCGAGGAATTGAGTTAGACCCGTCAAAGGTCAAATCTATCCAGGAGTTACCACCACCAAAGAACAAGAAGGACGTGATGAGTTTATTAGGGTGTTTCAACTACATCAGCCGCTTCATAGTGCAATCAGCTGTCATATGTGAACCAATTTTCAAAATGCTGAAGAAGGATGCCTCCACCGGCTATACTGAAGACTGTCAGAAGGCTTCTGACAAACCAGTCCTAGTTCCGCCAGAACCTGGTAGGCCACTACTACTATACATTTCCGTATTGGATTGGGCTTTCGGTTGTGTCTTGGGACAACATAACGAGACAGGGAGAAAAGAGCAGGCCATATATTATCTAAGCAAGAAGTTCACACCTTACGAAGCATGATACTCCCTGCTGGAACATACTTGCTGTGCTCTGACATGGATAGCCCTGAAATTGAGGCACTACTTCTTGTGCTTATACCACATATCTCATATCGAGAATGGATCCACTGAAGTACATCTTTTAGAAGCCTATGCCTACAAGAAAGCTGGCCAAATGACAAATATTGTTGAGTGAGTTTGACATCATCTATGTAACTCAGAAGGCAGTCAAGGGACATGCATTAGCAGATCATCTTGCAGAACATCCTGTTGGAGGAGAATACAAACCACTGAAAACGTATTTTCCTGATGAAGAAGTGTCATTTGTAGGAGAAGATATTGGTGAAGATTACGACGGTTGGAGAATTTTTTTGACGGAGCTGCAAATTTCAAAAGAGTGGGTATCGAAGCCATTTTGGTGCCAGAAATCGTTCAGCACTACCCGATGTCCACAAAACTAAGATTTTCGTGCACCAATAATATGGCGGAATATGAGGCTTGCATATTGGGGCTTAATTTGGCTGTCGACATGGATATTCAGGAATTGCTGGTGATCGGTGATTCAGACTTGCTGGTGCATCAGGTACAAGGAGAATGGGATACAAAAAAAATACCAAGAAACTACCGTATCTGCATCACGTACAAGAGATGATGAAGAAGTTCATGAAGATAGAGTTCAGACATGTCCCAGAATCCAGAATGAATTCGCAGATGCACTGGCCACTTTGTCCTCCATGATACAACACCCGAACAAGAATTTCATCGATCCCATTCCGGTGAGAATTCTTAATAGGCCATCTTACTTTGCTCATGTTGAAGAAGAAACAGATGGGAATCCATGGTTCCATGATACCAGGGAATATTTTGCGAAAGGAGAATATCCAGAGCATGGAAACCGCACCCAGAAATGTACACTCGGAGGTTGTCTAACCATTTCTTCTAGAGTGGAGGAATTCTGTATAGAATAACTCTAGATCTAGGGTTATTACGGTATGTCAACACCAAAGAAGCCTCAAAACTGCTTGAAGAGATACACACTGGAACCTGCGGCCCACATATGAATGGTTTCGTCCTAGCCAAGAAGATTCTCAGAGCCAGATACTTTTGGTGACTATGGAAACAGACTGCATCAGGTATGTCCAGAAATATCATCAATCCCTGATACACGCATATATGATATGGGTACCTCCAAAAAAACTTAATGCAACAAGCGCACCTTGGCCTTTTGCTGCCTGGGGAATGGATGTCATCAGACCAATCGAGCCCACCGCTTCAAACAGGCAGATGTTCATTCTAGTATCCATCGACTATTTCACAAAATGAGTTGATGTTGTATCTTACAAAGCTGTAACCAAGAAAGTAGTCGCAGATTTTCTCAGGGATCATATTGTTTGTCGATTCGGGGTTCCAGAATCCATCATCACTGACAATGCCGCCAATCTCAACACTGTTTTGATGAAAGCTATGCGTGAAACTTTCAAAATCAAGCATAAAAACTCCAAAGCATACCGACCCCAAATGAATGGATCTGTGGAGGCCGCCAACAAGAACATCAAGAAGATACTAAGGAAGATGGTAGAGAATTACAAACAATGGCACGAGAAGTTACCATTTGCCTTATTAGGATACGTAACACAGTTCAAACATCAACCGGGGCAACCCCTTATCTGTTGGTCTATGGTACTGAAGCCGTCATTTCCACAGAGGTAGAAATTCAATCTTTGAGAATCATACAAGAAGTTGAACTCAATAATGCAGAATGGATAAGAAGGCGCTATGAGCAATTAGCTCTCATTGACGGGAAAAGAATGAATGCAGTGTGTCATGGTCAGCTCTATAGAATAGAATGTCTAGATCTTTCAACAAAAGGGTCAAACCTAGACCCTTCGCACCGGGGCAGCTGGTGCTGAAATGGATCTTTCCAAATTAGGATGAATCCAAAGGGAAATTCTCACCCAATTTTCAAGGACCGTATATGGTTCACAGGGTAATGACAGGAGGAGCACTCATCAGAGATGGATGGAGAAATTTGGCCAAAGCCCATCAACTCAGATGCAATCAAAATATAATATGTTTAAACTGTTTGAATTTATTCATATGATGTATTTAAACTACGCTTGAACTGATTCCCATTTAAGAGGGGATACATAGGCAGCCCTGTGGGTTCGGTCAAAATACAATAAAATTTCCATTTTTCCCATAATAAAAAACTGGGGCCGAATTTTGAGGAGGACCCTAAAAATTCTGAAGCAAGTTCATCCAACGTCACCGTATGCGGAATAGCCAGAAGTTCGTCCAGATAAGTGGGGAAGAATTTTGAGGAGGACCATCAAAATTCTATGTCAAGAAGGTCTCAATGTCTCTAATAATGTCACAGTTACTGGTTCATCTAATCAATTTTTTAAATCGCATATTACTATGTTTTGAATTATGCATACGTATTTTTTGAAACATTATGTTTTAGTCAAATGCTACCCATGGTAACTCGAATAGGACTCTAGTGCGAACCGGAGCAAAGCAAGTAGGCAAAGTCACGAACCTACCCCTCTCTCCCCCGCAAAACTCACAATTTTTCTTTGAATGCAGGAACAATGGATAGTCGCCAGTAAATGCGCACCTTAGAATCACTATCTCCACAACCACAAAGCTACTGGACTCATCTCCATCTAAGATATACTCTACCACCACTTATTATTTATTCATTTCATGAGGCTAAACATTGTCTCGAATCCTGCATAAAGGCTAAACATTGGCCTCCATTAGAATAAGAGTAAGCATTGTCTAAGCCCTGCCTCCTCAATTTCATAAGGCTAAGCTCTGCTTTCCTATTGCATGAGACTAAGCACTGCCTCAAATCTTGCATGAGGCTAAGCTCTAGTTCCTCAATTGCATAAGGCTAAGCTCTGCCTTCCTATTGCATGAGACTAAGCACTGTCTCAAATATTGCATGAGGGTAATCTCTGCCTCCTTAATTGCATAAGGCTAAACATTGTCTTCCCCTGCATGAGACTAAGCATTGTCTCAAATCCTGCATAAGGCTAAGCATTGCCTTCCCCTTCATGAGACTAAGCATTGTCTCAAATCCCGCATAAGGCTAAGCATTGCCTTCCCTTGCATGAGAATAAGCATTGTCTCCAATCTTGCACGAGACTAAGAATCGTCTCTCCTTGCATAAACACAAATGCGCTCTATTCCAAAACCTTGCATTATACCCTTCTGTCAGAGATAAGATCCGCCCATGATCTTACACAAGACTAAGCTCTGTCTTGTTTCATCTCAAGCATCATGTCTTTGCGTCTCATGGGCTGATACATAGCCAATTTGTCCAAAGGCGTCATAGTCCGAAGGCATCATTCTCATAGACGGAAGACACCATTCCATGGCTTGAGGATATCGTAATCTCGCACACCTTTATTCAAAGGCATCATGGTTCGGAGGCACCATCTTCATAGCCCGAGAACATCATTTCATGGCCTTAGAATCTTGTACCACACAATTCATGGCCCGGGGCATCATGGTCTAAGGACGTCATCCTCACTGTCCAAAGACGATCTCATGTTCCAAAGGGAATTTACATCATGTTTAAATTTATGCGATAATCTATATGCATGCATTATATTTTGAGTTTTCAGGTAATACGATACGTAACCGTTATCCCAACGGGAGCAAACTTCGCTCCAGTTTCCGTTCATATCCTTCAATTATTTCAAATGGAACCGATCACCGTCCGTTACCCATTCACATCTGATACCCAGTCAAATATCCATAGCCATTCTCAACCCCGATTCGTCCTATCCAGGGTATTTCTTCCGTTCTTACAACAACTCCATCGGTTCGTTCCACCGTTGGATCCAAAACTACACATAGCCTGGTTCCTGTAATACCAAGGATATGTAGGCAACTCAGAGACCATAGTGCGGCCTATATTTATCAAAACATTTCATTCGATCAAAATCGGTCATCATTTTTTTACCCGAAAACTCTTTCATCATTCGCGGGTAAAGAGGGGCAGCTGTTGATACCTAATTTTCTTTCATAATTTCCAAATATGTATATATACTTTCAAAATAGTGCACATGCATCATCATTCGATCTACAAACATATAAAAGCTTTTTTCATAATTTTCTATGATTTTTAAAGGCTTTAAATCAATTTATTTCTGTATTTTATTAATATAAATATCCAATAATTATCCTCCAACTTATTTTTTGCGATGATTTAATCATCTAAAGTCATCATTTATACACACATTAGGTTTTAAATATTTTATTTACATGTGTTATAATTAGATTTGTATTTTTAGGCTAAATTGCACATTTTGCAATTATATCCATATGTACTTAAATTATTTTATTTATGCAAAAATAACTTTTCATATTTTTTATAATGTTAAATAATTGTTTTTATTCATTTTCATGCACAAATAATATATTTTGTTATTTATCTATTATTTTTGTAAATTATTATTTATTAAAATTGGGTATTTAAAATCTGGCCCTAAACCAACCCAATCCGCCTAAGCCCAATACCCTACCTATCTATTAAAAACCCGACCCCAAATCCACCTAAATCCTGGCCGTTGATCAACGGCACACAACTAACAACCTTCTTCCCTTATATCCCTCCTCTCTACCCTAACCCTCATTTCCCCTCCCTGATGAACCCTAACTCCGCCGCCTCACCCAAATCCCCCCAAATCCCGGTCCTAATGGGATTCCTTCCCTTACCATTCCAGGGTTCTTCCCTTATTTGGTACTATATTCGGGAATAACTTAGGTACTTGCCTAAACATGGAAAGTACCACACTTTGATTCCGTCCAAATCTGTGTTTACCTCTTGAATCTGGACAATCTCGAGTCCAAGTGCGTTATTTGTAATGATTATCTCATATCTCTCTTGATTAGCACTAAGACCTAAAGGTTAAAGTTCCAGATCTTCTTTTATTTGAACCTAATCTGGTTCAAACTCTGTTTTTAACATTTTCTTCGTCTATATTTGTTCTATTAGTTAGGGATCTGATTATTTTTGCCGATTTGTGGCTTACCTAATTTAGGGTTTCAAATCCTTTTACTTGAACCAAATCTGGTTCGATATTAGGTTTCCTTTTGAATAATTTCCTATATGTGTTTATTTATGTGCTAATATATGTTCTTTCCCTTTATTTTTTGCTGATTTTGTGTTTTATCCGAAATTAGGGTTTCACCCCTTTTCACTTGAACTAATCTGGTTCTATTTCATGTTTGTTTTGAATAATCCCTGTCTACATTCATTTTTATGTGTTAATACATGATTCCTTGCCATTATTCTCTGCTGATTTTGGGGTTTACCTAATTTAGGGTTTTCGACCCTTTCTACTTGAACCAAATCTGGTTCGATTGAGTATTCTTTTTTATAATAATCTATTCTATTTCTTATATGATTCTTTACCTTATTTCCTACTGATTTTGTGTATTTTTCACCGAATATTTAGTTTAACACTACTGATTTAAGCACTGACTTCAGTATTTAAGTGAGCAATTCTTTTAAGGCTAAGGGGATTATTCGAACCCATCCCCTCTCCTCTTTGAAATAAAATTTAGAACTCAACTTTTCACTCCTATTCTCTCTAGCAACGTTATTCTATGCTTTTGATTCCTGGCCGGCTGGAAGCCAAGGCCAGAAATCCTCAACTGTTTTACTTCTGCTGGTGACAATTCCTACATTGTTGAATTCCTTCTTTCCTTCTTCATCTTAACTGGTGCGTTTATTGAAGCCTTTGCTATTCCATTGTGATTACTTGTTTAATGTGTTACTATTATTAAACCATGTTACCCTATATTCTATTACTTATATTTAAGACATTTCGAACTTAGTATGAATAGATTAATGAAATCTGCCTAACTATGTGTAATTTAGGACTATCTTTTAGCATTAAACATGCCTTCATACCTCTTCCTCATGACTGGTTAATTATGTGTGCCTTAACATATTCATCAATTTGTTTGTTGAACATGTAACCATGTAATATGTTTGGTTCTGTGTTCACTATGCTATAACACCTCTATTAAATTGTCTTAATCAATCCCTGACCTACTGCTAATCAATGAGCTTTCTTTACGTGACTTAATTTGATCTGAAATCTTTGTGATCTCTATGAACATGTTTGTGAATTGGCTTTATTATCATGTAACTTTGTTAACTCCTAAATCTTGATTAAGTCTTCCTGAGTTCAAATCTGTTGCTATTTGTTTATGTTCCATGTGTTATTCTGTAATCCCCTCCTACTCTCCTGAATCCTCACTCTTTGTTGGCTGAAAGCCAAAGAAATTTAGGTTCTGTCCCCTGACCTTCTTAATATGAGCATTGCTCAAGGTTCATATGAGACCCTCGTAAACTCTGACACACTAGGATTTAGTCCCTAATCTTCTTTGAACTATTATGATCATTCTTTCTAGTGCGAGCACTACCGTGGGTTCTTGAAGCCCATTGGGAACTTTGACACACTAGAGATTTAGGTTCTGTATGCTTATCCTTGCGATATGGATGAATCGTTCACTGCTGGCTATTGCGTATCTATGAACATGGGCTTTTGGAGCTACTATGAGTTGAAGGCCTGGTCTGTCCAGGTGCATTTAGGCTTGCTGCAGGCTTCTTATAGTTCATATACTTTGTAATTCATTCCTTAATTCTGGTATGTAATAATTTGTAATAACAATTGAGGTGTTAGTAAATTGGGATACTAGATTTATTTTAACATTTGAATGAGAATGGGTAGAATCCTGCCTATAGGTGTTCACTTTGCTCATTATGCTATTGTATGTTAGATAACCTGCCTATAGGTGTTCACTTTGCTCATTCTACTATTGTGTATTAGATAACCTGCCTATAAGTGTTTAATCTATTTAGCTTATTCTACTTTTACACGTTAGATACCATGCCTATAGGAAATAAATTAACCAAAATTCAACTTGCATTGCAGCATATTCATTAGGCATCATGATCATAGGGTCATTTATATTCTACAAATCTGCATTTTTTTAGAAATCATACCTATAGGGTTAATTGATTGATATGCTATTGTCATAGTTGCCCATTTAGTATACATGCATATAGGAGCTAAAACTCGTTTGAATTATCCAGGGTAGGAATCATGTCTATAGGGTAATCACCTTCTGCGTGAAGCACTAAAATCAGGCTTTAGAACACTATCTCGTTGAACACCATTAGAAATCATGCCTATAGGAACAACTGAGTAATTCTGAATATCTCTCTTTACTTATCACTGCCTAACACTGAGAAAATCACCTAGATAGCATGTCTGTAGGTTTAACCGCTTATAATTATGATTAGTAGGCAACTGTGCAGTAATTTAGGAATTACTTTGCATAATTGCCTGTATGATTAAAATCCAGAATCACATAGAAATCATGTCTATAAGACCTAACAACTTTAATTGTTGAAAGTTTCAAAACGTCTAATTTGTTTGTGTGCATTTGTTGCCTAAGTGTGGAGGCTAACATGAGCCATTATTTGCTTTTACATAAAATTCCAACTTGTTTTGTCTGTCGCCTAGTTTTTACCATTTTTTTAGCAACCTATGTTAAGTCTAGAACCATCCAAAGTAGAGGTCAAATGGCCTCCTAAGCCATAGGCAAGGGACGGGTAGTGTACACATATTGTACGAATTAGAATTGATTAGAGCGCTTTAGGTAAATAAATTAAAGATAGTAATCGGGTAACAGGAGATGATAGTCTGTGCCAGCTGAATAATATGAGTAACACCCCCATCTTTGGGAAGTTATGAAGTATTATTTATGTTTCACGGGGTGATCCCTTTAGGCTAAAAAACTTAGTACCCCCCTATTCCTATTAAAATAATTCCCTCTCTTCTCCATTAGACTAATTCACATGATTTGAGTTCGGCTGGGACCCACCATTGTGGACCTTGAGGAGTGCCTAACACCTTCTCCTCGAGGTAATTTGAGCCCTTACCCGATCTTTGGTGATGCAAACTAGTAAATCCGAGTCATTTGAAATAGGTGCCCTAACGCACCATAATATGTTAGGTGGCGACTCTCTTTAAACAACCCTTCATCCATTTTAAAAGAGTTTTCAATGTCGAAACCCAATTTTGCGAGAAAAAAGGGGCGCGATAGGACCAACAAATGATTCAAGATATCATAGATTAGTCGCCGCCCAAGGATATCCACGCCTTGATGGCGTTCCTTGGCCTCTACAATTTCTATCATCGATTTGTGAAAAATTACTCCCTCATCGCAGTGCCATTGACAGAACTATTCAAGAAGGTCACACCTTGGATTGGGGACCCAAGCGAAGGGAGGCCTTCAAGGCATTAAAAGCGGCTATGTCTAGCAGCCTCGTTTTGGCCCACCTTGATTTAACCAAGCCATTCGAGGTACAAACGGATGCTTCCAACTATGCTCTTGGCGGAGTCTTACTACAAGAAGGGCATCCTATAGTGTATGAGAGCCGTAAGATGAAGGATGTAGAGTGGTGCTATGCTGCCTACGAGAAAGAATTATTGGTTGTCGTTCATTGCTTACGCCTTTGGAGGCACTATCTGTTGGGAACCCCGTTCATGGTCAAGATAGACAACACTGCTGTTAGCCATTTCATGACCCAACCGAAGCTGAATGGCCTACAGGCCCGGTGGCAGGAACTCCTAGCGAAATTTCACTTGAACTTGGTGTACCGAAGTGGGAAGACTGATCATCTTGCTGATACGCTCAGTCGGAGAGCTGACGACGTAGAATCGGTGTGCTTACTCACCAACCTAAAAGGGAGCAAAGTAGACACCACCATAAAAGACCAGATATAGGATCTACTCATCAAGGATCCTGCTGCACAATATTTGGTTGATCTGGTAGGATAGGGAAAATCTCGCTAATTCTACATGGAAGATGGTTTCCTGAAAGTGAAAGGGAACCAACTTTATGTTCCTAAAGGAGGAGATATGCGAAGGAATCTTCTAGCAGAATGTCACGCTACTCTGTGGGCCGGCCATCCCGGTGAAGAATGCACCATGGAATTACTTCGCTGTGAATATTATTAGCCTCAAATGGCTGATGACATTGCTCAGTATGTGAGGACTTGTCTAGTATGCCAGAAGGAAAAGTCAGACAACTTGACACAAGCGGGACTCTTGGAACCATTAGATGTCCCAAAGAGACTTTGGGAAAGTATTCCCCTGGATTTCATCACCGGATTGCCAAGCTCGGAGATCTCACAACTATCTTGGTTGAGGTGAATAAGTTTTCCAAGTATGACACCTTTATAGCAGCCCCACAATATATATCAGCATAAGATACAACTCGAATCTTCTTCTTTCATATAGTCAAATATTGGGGCCTGCCTAGAGACATCATTAGTGATCGCGACTCACGCTTCACTAGCAACTTTTAGACCAAACTATTTAAGTGCCTAGGGTCAAAATTGAGTCACAATGCAAGTTGTCATTTGCAATCTGATGGACAAACGGAGCGGTTCAATGGTATGTTGGAGGAATATCTTTGCCACTTCGTAAACGGATCGCAAAAGAATTGGATGAAGCTTCTGGATGCTGCTCAACTGTGTTTCAATTCAAAAAAGAGCTCTAGTAGAAACAAAAGCGCTTTTTAAATTGTTACCGGACATCAACCTCTACTCCCACACACCGTGAATGAACCAAACATGTCAAAATCTCCTCGAGCTGCTAGCTTCTCAAAAGAATGGAAGAAAAATTTGGAGATAGTTGATCAAACGCAACAATGCCTTATAAAACGGACAAAGTGGTCGCTGCAAATATAGTCCGGTTTAAGTCCGGAGTTGAATCCACAGGAAACTAGCCTATTTATTAACTCTTAGTAATGCTAATGACAAGCTCAGATAATTTCCGGATGCAAGATTTTTATGAATAAAAGTGGAATTTCTTTAGCTAAGGTAAAATAACAATAAAACAAGCAATACTCAAGATTAAAGATGAATTCAAGGATAGAAAGATCTAGGGTATTGATTTCCCCAATTGCCGGATTAATTATTAAATCTTTAGATATTATCTCACCGTAATACTCTATGAGGATTATGAGTTATGGGCTACCGTAATTATCCCTCAATCAATTACGATAATTTACTAGAAGCATTCTTTAGAACTACTCTAGCTAACAAGTTATGCATTTTATAATTATCCCACCAAAGCTTCGTTATTTGTAAACCCACTTTTAAATTCAAGTGATTAATCTCTTCAATTAGCCAAAAGTGGTGTTGTTCGATCAACAATCTAACGAAGTATTTTTTTCTCAAGCAACACAAGGCAACTAGACACGATTAATCAAGGGCCTATTCAATTAATCACAATAAAAAATATAGTTGAACAATCATAGAACAAACACGGCTCGATTATATCAAAATAGAGTCAAAACTTCATCCAACAATTGATTCTATCAACCCTAGATTGAATGTTTAGCTACTCATACTAAAACGAAATGAAGCAATAATATGGTTCATGATTCACAATTTTAAGTAGAAAGAAGAAGAGAAGAAAAACTCTAAAGTATGGCTTGATCTCCTCTCGCTTGTTCTTGCCTCCAATTGAGTCTAAAACAAGCTTAAACCCACTTTTGGGCGAGTTTTGGGCCCTTATTGGTTTATGTTTATTGCCCAGGAATATACACTTTAGTCCCTAAAATTTGGCGTTGTTTAATCCTCGACCGCGGTCTCAATCACGGACTCAACCGCGGTCGTGCACAATCTTTCTGTTTTCAGTCGCGTTCCATCGCGCCCAGGTACGCGATCGTGGACCTGTTTTTTTTTACAATTTTCTTTGATTTTCCTTGCTCTTTTTCATCCGGGCTATCATTGATTGGCCTTGTATGTACATAATTGACTCCAAAACGCTCTTTATCTTCCTCCTAGCTCGGAGTGGCTTATGCAAAGCATAAAATTCTCAATTAGAGAATTTTGTTATCTTTTATCATTTAGATATCAATAAAGTATGGTTAATTTATAGTACAAATAACATCTACATTGCATAAGGCTACTATCAACACCCCACACTTAAACCGTTGCTCGTCCTCGAGCAACAAAACCACACTCTACAGGACTAACTTCACTGGATAACTTCCCGGCTAGTCATACCAAGAATATTTCACAATGGTCAACTACATTAGCGTAATATCCACACCTGAAGATTGGATTCTCTCTCTAGCCGCGCAATGTCCCTAACCGGCTCACTTACTCTAAGTCAGAGGTCCAGACTTACCTCCCTTACATGAATCAAGTGCATGCTCACCACAAAAGAGATTATTTCATAATCAATACAATTCGCTCACACTGAGGACTTCAAATAAACAAGATTCGCTCACCCTCGGAAAGAACATTCTTATGCCACAGAAAATGCACCATATTCTTGCCCGTAGTGTACTACTCTACTAACCGAGCTCATTAAGTCTAGGATCAATTAGGACTTTATTTGGATGTAATGTAGGCTGCGGGTCGGGTATGATACATTTGGATATAGTAGTGACTACCTCCCTAAGCGCTTTAATACATATATTTCAACATTTAACCCCATACTTATGTCAAACCACCATTCCACCTTTACATCAATATGTTCGATTTCCTACTTCTTTAAGCACAATTATATCGAAAGCCACCACCATAAAACACTTTTTCTTTCCACAATACAACTCTTTTCTCTTCTTTTTTTCAATTCACGTGGCTTTTAGTACTACTTTTCAACACCGTGCACCTTCATCCTTATTTCCTCAGTTCCACTCAAAAGCCCAACCAACCACCCAACACTTTAACTTTTACATATTTCATCACAATTCAAGTGCTTATAGAGGTGATAAGGTTCAAATAGATGGACAATTCAAAAATTGGGTATGACTTGTAATGTGGTTGCCAAAAAAAAAAGGATTACATGCTCAAAGGGGTTAACTATGGTATATAACAATTAGGTTGGTAGAACATGTATATATATGGTTCAACAAAGAAATGTCTATATCACTTCCTAGTCCAAGTAAGACTACTATTTCGCTTTGCAAACACACATGGCAAGTTGTAGGCGTTAAATGTTAGCACATAATATACAAAGTCTCACTCACACATGACACATGACTCAATCCAGCTTAGATCATCAGACACTCCGCTCAGGGTAATTAAGCCAAATCAAGAACACACATTTTAAGGCTTTCTCGCAAGAGTTAACCAACGAGCCTAAGAGTCACACTAAAGTAGTCTATATTCAATGTAGCATAGCGTTAAGGGATCCACATTCAATTTTCCCCTCACTCATAAGTTCCTAACTAAAAATGAAAAGCTAACTACACCCGATTCAAATAAAACCCTTGGAAAAGAATCGTGGTTTAAAGAAAAACCAAGGGGGAGTTGATACACTACTACAAAACCAAAATCTTTTTGTTTTTTCTTGTTCGACTTTAATCCCTCAAGAAACCCGTTGAGTGGTGTCCATCGTCGGGCCAAGTCGAAGTTAGCTTAACACAAGAGCTATAACATCAATTATATACATATACAACCACAACATACACATCATCCCCACCCCACACTTAAAAAATTGGCATGTCCACATGTCAAATAAATGAAAGCAGAGTAAGGTAAGGGGACTCCCTGGTACTCAGTCCTGGTCGGAGACAGTGCAGGATCAAGGTGACAAGCTCGTCTTAGCACCCTCAGCCAGCCCATAATATTCTTTTCAGACTTTGCACTTTGAGTAGCCAGAGCATCAACTCTAGTACACAGGTCAGTGACCGAAGTGCACTACCCTGCCATTTCCTGCTCTAGAGCTGTCAGACGGGTACTTCGACAGGCCTGAGATAGGCTTGCCTCATAAAAAATCTGCACCTGCGGGTGTGATGCATGTATTTATCCCTCCTGACCATCATCATCATCCGAATCCTCCGAGGTGTCATCATGAGCAGGTCCAGGTGCCACCGGGTCCTTTCCGACGGTTACTTTGCTTGTCGGGAACGCGGCTTCCTTAGGAACCATCCCATCCATGTTGGGATTTTTAGGAACCCTTGCCGCTCTGCACAATTTGGTGACCAGAGAAGGAAAGTACAATCCATACTTCTTCTCGGTTGAGCGGATGGACATTTCTTCCTGGATAATCCGGGCCACATCGAAATCGTGGCCATTCACGAAACACTATATCGCTGCTGCCCTTGGCCCATTTACATCAGTGGTGTTGCTCGATGGCAGTAGCCGATTATCGATGATGCTAAGCCAACACTTTGCCTCCCAAATGAGGATGATGAGTTTAGGATGCTCCTAGGTATCATCCATACTATGTCCTTGCCGGGTACATAAATGGTTTGAATGAATAGGTTCCAAGTGACAGGATTTTGCTGGTATGTGTGGTAAAAATATTCAACCCCATCGATGATGCTATACACTCGTCTGATGGCCTCGAGTGTAGCATTCACCCTGGTTTGGCGCACCGTGACAACCCGATTCTCATGTTCCGTACAATTAGCATAGAATTCTCGAACAAGCATCATACTGCCATCCTCCGGCTCTTTAAAGAAGATTTCGAGTCGTCACCTCATCAATTCATGGTACATGTTTGGGAATTCCACCTGGAGAGCTGCCCTGAAGATGGATCTTTCAACCACAGGCTTCTTTGACGCCTTCTCACTAAATCGCTCTTGAGATTTTCTGGACACAAACCTTCTATTGTCAAATTGGCCCGAACTAGCCTATGCCCGAGCTCTAGAAGAACCTCCCGGTCCACTGGCCGAGGATCCAGTTGCACGTCTCTTCCTGGCAGGATTAATGATAAAGTGCCACTATTAGTAAGGGTGTGAATTATGTGAATCTAGGGCGGTTACTCATACTTCACCCGCACCATGGTCACAAAAGCATTTAAAGCGCATTGGGGAAACTCAACAAACACCTAGTGTGCATATGGCTACAATTTAGCACAAATAACCTTATGAAGTTACAAATCCTCCTAAATCAACTACAGTGGCCTCACACAACCATGTGTACCGTTATCTACCTTTAAAATAAGAAAGTCATGATTTCACCTACCCATTCTATACACTAACAACTAAAAGGAAGAATAAATTACTCTAAAATCTCTACAAAAATCTGAAAATAAAACTTACAAAAGAAAGAAAATTAAGAAATAAGGGAGAATTCATGACTTACTTGATATCCTTGAAATGATGGAGGAGAGAGCTTTGTTAATGGAGAGAGGAGGAAGAAGGAGAGATTTTTGTTAGAGGAGGCAGATGGGGAAGAGGGGAACGTGGGTTTGGAGATTTTTGAGGGGGAAAGGGAGAGTTAGATTAGGAGAGGGGAGAGGGAATGGGGAAAGTGGGAGGGGTGGGAGGACTTTTTATGTTTAGTGGGCTTTAGGAAAAGAAAAGAAAAAAATACTTAGCTGACATTTCCCGCCAATCGCGCCGAGCTCCGCGGTCGCGGTCGCGGACGCTGGGCAGAACCTCATTGAAACACCGCGCCCTGTCTGCGGTTGGGACTATGGTCGTGATCATAATGACAGAAACATGTGAAACCTCCACGCCCAGGCCGCGGTCGCGGACCTGAGGCAGAAGTTCTCTCAATCACCGCGCTCAGTCCGCGGTCGCGGTTCGGTGTTTCGAACATTTTTTCATTTTCTTCACTTTTTACATCTTCGGGGTTAGCTTTTGACCTCGACTCCTCCCGATGTTCATCAATATTTCCCTGTACACTAATAGTTTGGTTAATATCGTTCATATCAAATACAACAACAAACAAAACAAGATCATAGGTTGCCTCACAAGAATCACTTGATTTAACGTCATGACACGACGAATTACAACAAACCATGGGTGGCTTCCCAAGAAGCGCCTGATTTAACGTCGCGGCACGATGAATTACAACAAACCATGGGTTTCCTCCTAGGAAGCGCCTGATTTAACATTGCGGCACGACGCAAGCTTTGATCTTCACTATTGATTCATGTACTGGGGCTCTTCCAAAGTTACTACCATTCTATCCCCTTTTTATTTGGCCATTCCAAGGTAATGTTTCAACCTTTGCCCATTCACTGTGAATTTATTTTTCCCATCTTCTGATTCAATCTCCACAGCTCCAGTTGAGAACATTTGCACCACTCTGAAGGGTCCTGACCATCGCGACTTCAACTTACCTGAAAACAACCTCAATCTTGAGTTATATAACAACACTAGATCTCCGGGTTTGAATTTCCGCCCCAAGATGTGCTTATCATGCATTAGTTTCATCCTTTCTTTGTATAGTCTAGCACTCTCTAATGCTTGGAACCTGAATTCCTCAAGCTCATGCAACCTAGTGACTCTATTGGTGCCCGCTGTCTCCATATCTAAATTCAGCTGCCGCAATGCCCACAGTGCTTTGTGTTTGAGCTCTACTGGAAGGTGGAATTCCTTTCAAAGCACCAACTTGTATGGTGACATACCAATTGGAGTTTTGAATGCTGTGCGGTACACCCACAATGCATTATCCAGCTTCTTCGCCTAATCGGTCCTTGTTGCATTCACTATTTTTGTAAGGATACTTTTCATCTCCCTATTGGACATTTCAACTTTCCCGCTTGTTTGTGGGTGGTATGGTGAGGCTACCTTGTGACGACTCCATATTTCTCCAACAGGCGTGCGAACGCTCTATTACAAAAATGGGAGCCACCATCGCTGATTATAGCTCTTGGGGTGCCAAAACGCGTGAAGATGTTTTTCTTTAGGAAACTTGTCACCCCTTTTGCCTCATTGGTTGGGAGAGCAACTTATTCGACCCACTTAGAGACATATTCAACTGCAACCATTATATATTTGTTACCATATGAGCTGACGAATGGCCCCATAAAGTCGATCCCCTACATGTCAAACACCTCCACCTCTTGAATTGTGGTCATCGACATCTCATGACGGCGAGATATGTTGCTAGTCCTTTGACATTCATCACAACTTTTGACCCAAGCATGGGCATCCTTGAACAGGGTAGGCCAATACAATCGCGATTCCAACAACTTTGCTGCTGTCCAGATTCCTCCAAAGTGTCCACCATATGGTGAAGCATGGCAAGCCTGCAAAATAGAAGGTTGGTCTTGCTTAGGGATACGCCTCCGGATCATGTTATCAACACATATCTTAAACAGTAGAGGTTCATCCCAATAATAGGAACGACAATCACAGAAGAAATTTTTCTTTTGAATTGAGGAGAGATCATAAGTTACAATACCACTTCCTAAGTAATTAGCAATATCAGCATACCATGGTGCCTCCTATATTGTCACGGAAATTAACTGCTCATTCGAAAACGTCTCGGTGATATCTTCAACCTCCATTCTCTTTTTTGCTCCTTCTAACCTCGAGAGGCGGTCTGCCACTTGTTTTTTCGTCCCCTTTCTGTCACGGATTTCCTGGTCGAATTCTTGTAGCAACATAACCCAACGAATCAAGGGTGGCTTTGACTCCTTCTTTGCTATCAAGTACGTAATTGCTGTATGGTCAGTATAAACAATAACTTTTGGGCCTATTAAGTACGACATGAATTTGTCGAAGGCAAACACTACGGTGTGCATTTACTTTTTCGTGACAGTGTAGTTCAGTCGTGCACCACTAAGCGTCCTTCTTGCATAGTAAATTGGGTGCATCATCTTATGTTTGCGCTGCCCCAAGACTACTCCTATAGCATAGTCACTGGCGTCGCACATGAGCTCGAATGGTTTCTCCCAGTTGGGTGCAACAATAATGGGTGCAGTCACCAATCTCTTCTTCAGCTCCTCAAAGGCTAACCTGCAATCATCAGAAAACACAAAGGGCTGTCTTTTTCAAGCAACTTACGTAAGGGGTTAGCAATCTTAGAAAAATCCGTAATGAACCACCTATAGAACCCGACGTGTCCAAGGAAACTTCTCACTGCCTTTACCGAAGTGGGTGCTGGAAGCTTCTCAATCACATCAACCTTGGCATGGTCGATTTCAATTCCCTTTTTAGACATCATATGCCCCAACATTATTCCTTCTTGTACCATAAGATGGCACTTCTCCCAATTCAGCACCAGATTTGTCTCCACACATATTTTGAGCACTCTTCTTAGGTTGTGAAGACAATATTCGAATGAATCCCCCACTACAGAGAAATCACCCATAAACACCTCCATAATATCCTCAACCATGTCAACAAAAATGGCTAACATGCACCATTGGAATGTAGCCGGTGCGTTGCAAAGTCCAAAGGGCATTCTCCGAAAGGAAAAGATGCCATACAGACAAGTGAATTACACTTTCTCTCTATCTTCTGGGGCTATTGAGATCTGATTATACCCTGAGTATCTATCCAAGAAACAGAAATGGGATTGCTCAGCTAACCTGTCCAACATCTGGTCAACGGAAGGCAAGGGGAAATGGTCCTTCCGGGTGGCTGTGTTCAGTTTCCGATAGTCTATGCAAATTTACCACCCAGTGACTATACGAGTAGAGATCAACTCATTCTTTTCATTTTGTACGACCGTCATTCCTTCCTTTTTCGGCACACACTGGACATGACTGACCCAATTACTGTCGAAGATGGGGAAGATGATACCCGCATCTAGCCACTTGATCACTTCCTTTTTACTACTTCCTTCATATTTGGGTTCATCCATCGTTGATGTTCCCTAGAAGGTTTGTGCCCCTCTTCAAGAAGAACTTGTGCATGCAGAAGGCTGGGCTGATACCCTTTATGTCTGCCATGGTCCAACCAATGGCATTCTTGCATTCTTGCAATACCTGCAATAATTGTTCTGCCTGGGCAGCTAGCAAACCAGATGATATAATAACATGAAAAGTAGAATTGGGACCCAAGAAAGCGTACCTGATGTGGGCTGGAAGCGGTTTCAAGTCCAGCTGTGGTGGTTCCTCTATTGATGGTTTTGCAGGTGGTGCCGCTCTCTCTTCTAAATGTAGGGACTCGAACTGAGGTTCCCTTTTCTAGAATCCTTGACACTCGAGGGCCATGAAAAACTCTGCCAACCCTTCACTGTCCATCTCTTCTATATTCGTCAAGCAGGCTCCTAATGGATCCTTGACATTAAGGGTCTCATCCTCTTCTTGCAGTATCACATCCAAGGCATCCACTAGTGAACAGTTTGGAAATTCATTGGGTCTCCTCATGGATTGTTGAACGTTGAATATTACTTCTTCATTGTTCAACCTCATTTTTGTTTCTCCAGTCTCACAATCAATCAATGCTTTTCCAGTGGCTAAGAATGGCCTTCCCAGAATGATGGGTATCTCTTCATCTACCTGGCATTCTAGAATAACAAAGTCTGCAGGGAATACAAATTTCCCCACTTGCACCAGCACATTATTAAGAATTCCTGTCGGTCATTTAACCGTGCGATCAACCAATTGCAACAACATCAAGGTCAGCCTAGCTCTACCAACGCCCAATTTTGTATAGATTGCCAATAGCATCAAGTTTATGTTGGCTCCCAAGTCACATAATGCTTTTGCAAAATCATAACTCCCAATAGTACACGAGATAGTGAAGCTAACTGGATCAGACATCTTTTGGGCCATAGGTCTTGTCACTACTACGCTGCAAGTCTGTGTTAAAGTTACAGTGGACAGGTCCTGGAAGTCAAATTTCCGCGACATCAGGTCCTTTATCATCTTTTCATATCCTGGCACTTCCCTCAAAGCATCATTCAGTGGAATATTCAATTGAATCTGGTGAAGCATCTCCAACAATTTTCTGTATTGATCATGTTTCTTTTGTTTTGCCAATCTCTGAGGGAATGGTGCAAGAGTCACTCTTTGTTCACTACTTGCTGGCTTTTCTTTGTTGGAAGCTTGTGGCACAAGAGGTACCACCTGTTCTAAGACTTTTTCACCCTTTTTGCCTTACCCTTGTCAACCTGTGCATGTTCAACTACCACTTCAGTGAGTTCTACTGATTCATCTGCCTTTAATGGAACTAGAGTGGTTGTCGTAGTCTCTCTTCTAGATTGAGCAACTTCTTTCTCTCTGTCTAAATATCTCCCATTCCTAAGACTTACTGCCATTAGCTGATTTGGGTTTTGCTCCTTTGGGTTAATGTTTGTGTCTATCGGCAGTGTTCCTTGGGGGTGGTTATTTAAGGACATAGACAACTGTCCCAATTGAGTTTCAATTCCTTTAATTGCTGAGTCATGTGATACCAAATTTTCTTGCATCTCACCATTTGTTTCAATGAGTTATTGCAACATGCCCTTGATTTCTGCCATGTTGTTGTCTTGCAGCTGATGAGGTGGTTGGTATGCCAACTGTTGCTGGTGCTGCTTTTGATAGCCTAGTTGCCTTTGATATGGCACAACTTGGCCTTGTGGCTGTATACCTTCAGGTTGTGGCATGTTGGGTCTGTACTGCTGGTGTGGTGCTGGACCCCATTGTTGTCCTTCTTGTCTCTGACCCGCAAAATTGTTGACATAATTCATGTCTTCTTTGAAGCCTTGGTTGTCACTTTCTCCACTCCATGAGCACACATACGACTGATTAATGCAAGGGGTACACAATCATTCATTTGTTGTATCAACAATATGCACTTTCTTTGTACCCATCTCGTCAATCTTCTTTGTCAGTATGCTCATCTGAGTCATGAGCGTGGCTATGTTCTCTGCATGTGAGTTGTTTGGGTTAAGAGGAACATAATGCACTATTGGTGTCAGGGTCATATTTCTCGTCATGCAGCCTGAATTCTGAGCCATCTTATTGAGAAGAATCTTGCACTTTGTGAATGTCTTGATCAGAAATGCACCCCCAGCTGAAGCATCTACATTGGGTTTCAAATTGTCTACCAAACCCATATAGAATATCTGTCCACGCATTTGGTCTGGAATTCCATAGTGTGGATACTTCACTAGCATCCTTTTGAACCTCCCCATGTTTCCTACAAGGTTTCAATAGGTTTGTGCTTGTACTGCAATATCTCATCAATCTGCCTTGTTGTCTTGTTGAGAGGATAAAACTTGTTTAGCAACTGCTTGACTAATTCCTCCCAAGTGGCAATGGAATTTATTGGGAGCGAATTCAGCCAAGTCTGAGCCTCTCCAGTCAAAGAGAATAGATAAAGTAACATCTTGATGGCTTCCGGGGTCACATTCAGCTGCCTTTGGGTCACACAAATTGACTTGAAATTTTTAGATGTTGTAGTGGATCTTCAATGTGTGACCTGGAGAGCAGTCCATTATTCTACAACAGATGCAGCATGTTGTTGGTGATCTGGAATGTCTCCGCTTGTATCTGGGGCACAAAAATGGCGGTGTCTAGGTTGTCAGCAGTTGGTTGTGCCCAATCATAAAGAGCAGCTTCTGGCACAACAGGTGCCACCATTCCATTATTCGGATTAACCCGGTTGTTTCGATTGTTTGCATCGACGTCATCCAAGTTGTCCATTTCAATTTCGAGTTGGTGTTTTTGTTGTGACTGTTTGTTCTTCTTGTTGGCATGGTTTAATGCCCTGAATGTTTTCTCGGGGTCTGAGAGTCCTTCGAAAAGTTCACCAGTCCGCGAAGAGCTTCTAGGCTTACACCTGAGTCACATGAGAGTTCAAACGTGATAATTTCAACGGAAATTTTTTTAACATCGTAGAAAATTGATCTAAATTAAAGATCTTAGAAATTCTTCTAAGTTGTAATAAATAACAACGTTAGTTCCCTGGAAACGGTGTCAAAATTTGATCACGTCCAACTATGACTTATAAAAAGGATAAAGTGATCGCTGCAAATATAATCCAGTTTAAGTCCGGAGTCGAATCCACAAGGAACAAACCTATTTATTACAGCACTTAGTAATGCTAACGACAAGCTCAGATAATTTTCAGATGCAAGATATTTATGAATAAACAGTGGAATTTGTTTAGTTAAGGTAAAATAAAAATAAAACTATCAATAATCAAGATTAAAGATGAATTCAAGGGTAGAAAGATCTAGGGTATTGATTTCCCCAATTGCCGGATTAATCTTAACTCTCTAGCTATAATCTCGCCGTAATACTCTATGAGGATTATGAGTTATGGGCTACCGTAATTATCTCTCAATCAATTACGATAATTTACTAGAAGCATTCTTTCGAACTACTCTAGCTAACAATTTATGCAACTCAGAATTATCCCACCAAAGCTTCGTTATTTGTAGATCCACTTTTAAATTCAAGTAATTAATCTCTTCAATTACCCAAAACTGGTATTGTTAAATCAACAATCCAACCAAGTATTCTTTCTCAAGCAACACAAGGCAACTAGACACGATTATTCAAGGGCCCATTCAATTAATCACAATAAAAAAATGTATTTGAACAATCATAGAAGTAAGACGACCCGATTATATCAAAATAGAGTCAAAAATTCATCCAACAATTGACCCCATCAACACTAGATTGAATGTTTAGCTGCTCATACCAAAATGAACAAAGCAATAATATGGTTCATGATTCACAATTATAAGTAGAAAGAAGAAGAGAAGAAAAACTCTAAAGTATGGCTTGATCTCCTCTCACTTGTTCTTGCCTACAATTGAGTCTAAAACAAGCTTAAACCCACTTTTGGGCGAGTTTTGGGCTCTTATAGGTTTAGGTTAATTGCCTAGAAATTTACACTTTAGCATTTGAAATTTACCACTATTAAATCCTCGACCGTGGTCGCGGTCTCAACCGCGGACTCGACCGCAGTCGGACACTGCCTTTCTGTTTTCAGCCGCGTCCCATCGCGCCAAGGTCCGCGGTCGTGGACCTATTGTTTTTATAGTTTTCTTTGTTTTTCCTTGCTCTTTTTCATCCGAGCTATCATTGATTGGCCTTGTATGTACATAATTGACTCCAAAACGCTCTTAATCTTCCTCCTAGCTCGGAGTTGCTCCTGTGAAGCATAAAATTCTCAATTAGAGTATTTTGTTATCTTTAATCAATTAAACATCAATAAAGTAAGGTTAATTTAGAGTATAAATAACATCTACATTGCATAATATAGGCTACTATCAATAGTGTGGAGCTATCTTGTCAAAGCACAAAAGCGGATGAAAAGGCATGCTGATCAAAATCATCGCTTTGTTGAATACCAAGTAGGAGACAAACTGATGGCCAAAATCCCAAAGCAACACTTGTTTTCAGGGGTCCATGACCCTCGCCTATTGAAAATATACATTGGACCCTTTTCCATTGAAAGGCGCATTGGGAAAGTTGCATACCGGTTGGATACCCCAGCTTGCTGGAAAATCCATCCCGTCTTCCATATTAGCCTTCTGAAACCTTTCCGGGAAGACACGGAGGATCCTTCACGGAGCCAAATCATAATACCTAGTATTCAAGGCCCCAATTCAACTGGGAAAAGGTGTGCTGAAGCTATTCTTGATGATCGGGTGATTCACACCTCAAGGAAGGATCACCAAGAGTTCTTGGTGAAATAGAAGGGTTGTGATGAAGAGGAGAATACTTGGGAGAGGGGAACAAACCTCAAAGCCTAATTGATGATTATCTTGCAAGTAAGGAGCTGAGAACGTCTCCAACTCAGGTGGGGGAGAATGTCATGGGCGTCTTTCCAGCAATGCCCGTGACCCCTTGGGTGCGCCCCTTAGCATCTTGGCAAGCCTCCCAACGCCTTGCACCATTCATGGCCCTGTGGTCTTGGCTGCTCCAAGTGTCAAGAGCGCATATGCCCCTGTCGCCCCACCGATATCCCTCGCCAGCGCCCAGCCAAAGGTAGATGCTAACAGCGCCACGCGCACAGATCGTGATGCCAAAGAAAAGGTTGCTGATATCGGACTTGTTTCTACCTTGTAGAAAACTATGTCCTTTTCATTGTAAATATAGAGTATCTTTATTCCATGTACTTCCATTATGTTTCTATAGCTTAGTTAGGTCTATTCTTGTAACTTTGGTTTATTTTGTAAGAACTATTAGGGGGGATCAAGAAATCAAAACTTTCTAGCAAGCAAACAATTCTCTGTACTGGTGTCTCTCCTCCTCGACATCATGTTGCCTTTCTGTAATAGCTTTTATTAATGCAATCAAGCTTCCTTTCAATTCTCATTTCTGTTCTCTCAATTTCTATTGACATTGGTATTCCTCTACGATGTTGCCAATCTCGTCTAGCGTACGGAGGGGACCTCAGTTGGCGGACAACAACTGTACTGACATCAGTTGCTTAGCCTTACGTTGCCTTTCAAAGGAATCTCAGGAAGGCATCGCGTAATAACATACACATAGGTAAGCACTCTTATCGAATTAAGGGGATACCTTGTTATTATTGAGTACATATACCCTTGTTGTACTTGCCTTCTATGTGAGAGTGGTTCTAGCTGGCACATGAGTCGGCAGTGCGATTATGAGGTGAAAATGAGGGCACAAGATGCCAAATGTTAGGATTCAGATATTGGGACCCGTGAGTGTGAATAGTCTGAGGTTTGGTACCTTGTGGAGTTTATTGACTAAAATCTAATGTGAAAATAGTTGTTGTTGTTGAGTTATTACTTGTCCTTTCTGTATATATGATTTTAGACTTTGGATTTGATTTCGTTCATCCTCCTGTGTCATTATTGAGTTTTCCGCTGATATTTATTATCTTTATTTCCTATTTCAATTACTGTATTTTTAGCCACATAGCGTAGTCTTTATGTAGATATCATACTTAGTTGTTTTTAAACTTATACTTGTTCAGGTTGTATTGTCCAATAGGTGTCTTGATTGTTCCTCATCACTACTCAACTAAGGTTAGTCTTGATACTTGTTGGGTACCGCTGTGGTGTACTCATACTATACTTCTGCACATATTTTTCGGCAGATCCAGGTATTGCGTATCCGGTTGATCAATAGTTAGCAGTGTGGATTGCTATATGGAGACTCAAGGTAAACTTGTTGCTGCATTCGCATGTTTCAGAGTCACTGTCCTATTTTTTGGTTCTTACACTGTCTTTACTTACTTCAGAACACTTGTATTTTGAAGTTGTAGTAAACTGTATAGAGCTTATGACTTGTACTGCCGGGTTTTGGGTAAATTATATATTGTATGGAGAGTTTCATTTAAGAAAGTATTAGATTTTATTTATTATGGTTGTTATTCAGTAATGTTAGGCTTACCTAGTCCATAAGACTAGGTGCCATCACGATACCCAACGGAGGGGAAATTGTGTCGTGACAACATCATCCCAAGATCATTTTTCAGACTTTGAGTGATCATCAATTATATGCCAAGTTTTTAAAGTGCGAGTTCTGGTTGGACTCGATTGCCTTCTTGGGTCACGTTGTATATTCTAAGGGAATTAAGGTGCATCCTAAGAAGATTAAGGTAGTTCATACCTGGCCTAGACCTATTTCAGCTACAGAGATTTGGAGCTTCTTGGGTTTGGCAGGTTGTTTTGGCCGGTTTGTGGAGGATTTTTCATCTATCTCAGCCCCATTGACTAAGTTGACCTAGAAGGGTGCTCTTTTCAGATGGTCCGACGAGTGTGAGGTGCGGTTTTAGAAGGTTAAGACTACATTGACTACAACCCTAATGTTGGTGTTGCCTACAGGTTTGGGATCTTACATCGTGTATTGTGATGCATCGCGAATTGGACTTGGTGCGGTGTTGATGCAGGATGGTAGGGTGATTGCCTACCGCATATCGGTAGGTGAAGTTTTATGAGAATAATTACCTTGTGCATGATATAGAGTTAGAAGCCATCGTCCACGTCATCAAGATTTGGAGGCACTATCTGTGAGGTCTATACCGACCATTAGAGTCCCGAACGCCTATTCAAATAGAAAGACCTTAATTTGAGGCAGCGGAGATGTTCAGAGTTGCTGAAAGACTATGATATCACCATATGATATCATCTGGGGAAGTCCAATATAGTGGTCGATGAGTTGAGTAGGAAGGCAGAGAGCATGGGCAGTTTGGCATATTTACCGGTACTAGAGAGGCCACTAGCTATGGATGTTAAGGCATTGGCCAATCGGTTCGTGAGATTGGATGTTTCAAAGCTTAATCAGGTTCTTGCTTAGATTGTGGCACATTCATCGTTGTTGGAGCGTATCAAGGCTCTCCAGTTTGATGATCCTCACTTGTAGGTGTTGAAAGATACATTGTAGCGGGGTGGTGCTAAGGAGGTTGTGATTGGAGATGATGGTGTTATGCGGCTTCATGGCCAGATTTGTGATCTAAATGTTGATGGGTTAAGAGAGTTGATCCTTGAGGAGGCTCACCGTTCATGCTATTCCATTCACCTAGGTGTCACAAAGATGCACAGTGACTTGAAACAACACGTTTGGTGGCGAAGGATGAAGAAAAATATTGTTGGTTATGTATCTCGGTGTTTGAATTGTCAACATATGAAGTATGAGCATCGAAAACTGGGTGGATTAACTAAAATATTGAAGATACCGAAGTGCAAGTGGGAGCGTTTCACTATGGATTTTGTAGTAGTCTTACCATGGACCTTGAGGAAATATGACGTAGTCTAGTTTATTGTGGACTTGTTGACTAAGTTTGCACACTTCATTTCGGTGATGACTTCCCATTCTTCAAAGAAGTTGGCTCAGATCAACATCCGGGAGATTATCCGCCTGCATGGCGTGCCTATTTTTAACATTTTTGAATGAGGCATGCAGTTCACATCGCATTTTTAGAGAGCCGTGCAACATGAGTTGGGCATACAGGTTGAGCTGAGTACCGCATTTCATCCTCAAACTGACGGGTAGTCCGAGCGCACTATTCAGATATTGAAGGATATGCTGCAGGCCTTTTCTATGGATTTCGGGGTCAGTGGAACCAATTTCTATCTCTAGGGGAGTTTGTGTACAACAACAACTATTAGTCGAGCATCCAGATTGCTCCGTACGATGCATTATATGGGAGACAAAGTCGTTCACTAACTGGTTGGTTTGAGCCGGGAGAGGCTAGATTTTTGGGTACTGATTTGGTCTGTGATGCTGTAGAGAAGGTTAAGTTAATTCAAGGGCGACTTCATACAACTCAGTCTAGGTAGAAGAGTTATGCGGACCGGAAGGTTTGAGATGTGGCTTACTTGGTGGGAGAAGGTTCTTCTCATAGTATCACCTATGAAGGGCGTGATGTGGTTTGGAAGAAGGGCAAGTTGAGCTCAAGATTTATTGGCTCGTTTGAGATCTTGGCGAGAGTTGGAGAGGTTTCTTATAGACATGCATTGCCTCTTAGCATAGCAGGGGTACATTCAGTATTTCACATTTCCATGATTCGAAAGTACAATGAGGATAGATCACATGTTTTGGACAGCACGGTGCCACTTGAGGAAAATTTAACCTATGAGGTGGAGTCTGTGACTATTCTAGGCCAGTAGGTTTGAAAGTTGAGATCCAAGAGTTTTCCTTCTGTGAAAGTCAAATGGAGAGGTCAACTGATAGAAGAGGCTACGTGGGAGCCCGAGTCCGATATTCGGAGTAGATACCCCCACCTTTTTACTAGTTTAGGTACTTTCGATGTTCGTTCTAGGACAAGTGTTTCTTTTAGAGGCGGAGAATATGACAACCCGATAGGTCAGTTTGAGTACTCGCCGTTATTTCCATATTTCGTGACCTCCCATAGCTTCATTTGATATTTCTTGATTTGCATGTGTGGTCCATGTTGCTTTTCGGAAAGCTATTACGTAAAATTTTGAAGAAAATGATATTTTTGACTTAAAATAAGGCTAGAGTTTACCACGGTCAATATTTTTGGCAAACGACCTCATATTGGTGTTTTGACGATTCTGGTAGGTTCGTATGATATTTTGGACTTGTATTCACGTTTGGTTGGGGTCCGGGGTGATCCGAGCGCATTTCAATGCATTATGTGAAAGGTTGTGAAAATTGAGTTTTCAAGTTGAAATCTTGAGTTTTGAGGATATTATTTGGTGTTATTGTGATGATTTGAGGTAGCGAGCGAGTTTTTATGATGTTATTACACTTGTTTGCATGTTTGGTTTGGAGCCGAGGGGCTCGAGTGAGTTTCTGGTGAGTATCAGATGAGTTTGGATTGTTTTAGCAATGCTGGTGCTCAGCAGCTGCTTGTGCAAGCCTGCAGATCTCACATTTGCGAGGTTCGCTTTTGCGGTCATGTGATCGCATTTGCGAAAGGCGCTAGGAATAGGGGATTTCACATTTGCGAAAAAAGGACAGCATTTGCGAAGACTGGAAAATCGCAAATGTGGCTAGAGTCTTGCATTTGCGACTCTGGAAACTTTGGGGTAGCTTCACAAAATGAAGCTTTGCTTGCATTTGTTGAAGGAGGGATCTTCGCAAATGAAAATATTTTGTAGCATTTGTGACTTCTATGCATCTAATGCACTGTTCGCATGTTCACTAGTGTATCACATTTGTGGACATCGCATTTGCGAACAGTGTTCGCAAATGCGACATCTACAAATGGGTAAACAATTGGGAATTCGAGACTTATCTCATTTTACACCATTTTCAACCCCAAACACTCTAAATGTGATTTTTGGAGAGGATCTTTTTACCAAATTCATTTGTAAGCATATTTAACTAGTTTTCAATTACTTTTCATGAGTTTTTAACATCAAATCTATGAATTTCATGGTAGAAATTAGGAGTTTTGGGTAGAATTTAGGAATTTTGTAAAATTGAGATTTGGACCTCAAATTGAGGTCAGATTGCGAAACATATCACATAACCAGGATCAGGGTGAATGGATAATTAGGTTTTGGTTCCAATCTCAAATTTTGACCAAGAGGGCCCGGGATTGACTTTCGTTGACTTTTTTTTTTTACCTTTTTAGTTTAGCTAAATATTGAACTTTTTTTTATTCGTGGGTAGTTTCTAAGCTTATTTTGAATTGTTTGAACAATATTTGGCTAGATTTAGTTGGTTTGGATGCTTGTGCGAATGGAAAATTCGTGATTGATTGTTGATTTGGTTGCGAAAAGAGGTAAGTGTTGTGTTTAACTTTGTCTCGAGGGAATAAGGAATTTTCAGTCTATTTGTTATGTGAATTATGTTTGGGGACAGCGTATATGCTAGGTGACGAGCATATATGCGCTGTCATGGGTTAAAGCATGCGGGTTTGGGCTATTCACCTTTATATCTTTAATTATTCTATGTTATATATTCGTTACATATAAAGTGGATGAGGAAATTCCCATAATCTTAGGAAGGCCATTCTTGGTCATAGGCAGAGCCCTTATCGATTGTGAGACTGGTGAACTGAAGATGAGGCTCAATGATGAAGAAATCACGTTTAATGTGCAGAAGTCTATGAGGAGACCAAGTGAGTTTGCCAACTGCTCTCTTATTGATGTTGTGAATGTGATCCCGGAAAAAGATGATGTGTCCCTGACTGTGGGTGACCCTTTGACTGAATGTTTGAAGAATCTAGATCATATGAATGGTGAAGAACTGGCAGACAGGGTGTTAGCGCTTGAAGGAAAACGGGTGTGGCCAAAGGCTCTTGAGTTTGAGTCATTACACTTAGAGAAAAGAAAGAACCCGCCGGGCAGGTCATCTGTTGAAGGAACACCCAGGTTGGAATTGAAATCAGAGGATGTCGATGTGGTAGAAAAGATACTATAGTTAACCAAGGACATTGATGACACACATTTTGTTGAATCTAGTGTCATTAGTGTTGAGGATGTTGGTACACACTCTAACAATTTTATCACATTGTGTTTGGATGATGATATGAAAATAGAGTCATCCGAACCACCTGAGGAGCCAAGGAATAAAGAACAAGATGCCTACATTATGGAATTCTTCTTGCCAGAAAGTCGGGAGTACACATCCCATATAAAGGCCAAGAAGTGCAAATTAATAAATTGTTTTATTGGACCAGGGAGATTTGTTCCACCATCCCAGGAGCATGATCGTAGAGCAGATTCAAAACTTGGGATCCAATTCATAAGTTCAAAATGGAGGCATAAAGTGATTCAAGCATTTGTTCGAAGGAGAATTTAAAAAAAAACTAATGGAAAGGATGTCGACGCGATTAGAGCAGGGAGTTTCTTGCACCTTACTTTTATTTCTTGTTTTGTCTATATGTGATGCACTGAGGACATTGCATGATTTAAGTGTGGGATTCTTTACATATTTGTACTGAGTTGTTGTGTTTAGTGTGTTAGTAGCTTTAGTTGTTCATGTTAGTAAGTTAGTTTTCTTTTATGTTTTGTAGCTTTTTCTGTAGTCTTTTTATTTTAGTTTTAGTTGTTCATGTTAGTAAGTTAGTTTTCTTTTAAGGTTTGTAGCTTTTTCTGTAGTCTTTTTATTTTAGGTAGAACAAAACCGAATTTTTTTTTAGAAATATGTGGACTCTTCCCGACGATGGATCTCCTAGACAGTTCTCTTGAGGGAAGTAAGTTTAAAGAAAACACCAAAAAGATTTTTTATTTGTTTTAGGTAGTGTAGTAATCCCCCTTGGTTTTTCTTTGGATCACGGTTCTTTTCCAAGGGTTTCTAATTTAACTGGGTGTAGGTAATTTTTAATTTTTAGGAGTAGTAACCACATGATTGAGGGATTAACCGTAGCAATATCTCGGAACATTGTGATGCCCTGAGAATAGTCAGTACTTTGGTTGTGATGCTTAGGCTCAATTTTTTGACTCCAGGATAAATACCTTAAATCGTAGATTCTTAAATTTTCTTAACTGCTTTGACTGGAGTGTCGTGATAGATCCAATCCTGAGTGAGCTATATGCCATGTGTGTGTGAGGTTTGTATGCTATTCTGTGCATTGCATTTGATGTCTAGAACTTTCCCCGTGTGTGTGCAAAGCGAAATAGTAGTTTTGTTCAGTCTTGGAAGTGATATAGGCATTTCTTTGTTGAGCCAGCTATGTATATTTTACCCACCTAATTGTTATGTATCGTAGTTAACCCCGTTGAGCCTATAATCCTATTTCTTTGGCAACCACATTACAAACCATACCCCTTTGTTTGAATCGATCATTTATTTGAACCTTGTCACCTTTTGTAAGCACTGGAAATGTGATGAAATATGGAAAAAATTAAAGTGTGGGGTGGTAGGTTGGTTTTTGAGGGGAATAGTTGAAATAAGGAAGAAGGTGCACTGTTTTGAAAAAGTAAGAGTCACTTGAGAAAAAAAAAGAGAAAAAGAAGAAAAAAATAGAAAATAAATAGTTGTATTTTTGCGAAAGAAAAATATATATGTTGTGACTCTTAATGTAATTGTGCTTAAAGAAGTATGGGGTAATAACATTGATGTGAAGGTGGAGTTGGTTTNCTTAGGGAGGTGTAGTCACTCTTATATCCAAATGTATCCTACCCGTCCCGCAACCTACATTACAACCAAATAAAGTCCTACTTGATCCTAGACTGAATGAGCTCAATTAACAGAGTAGTACACTACGGGCAAGCCTATGGTGCATCTTTTGTGGCATATGAATATTATTTTTGAGAGTGAGTGCATTCTTTCTATCTTAAGTTCCTATGTTCTTAAATTTCATTGTGTGTGGAACTAACTCTTGAATTTGGTGAGGGCACATGATTCACGAAGGAAAGGTAATGTTGTTGACCTCTAAGTTAGAGTAGTGAGTGGATTGTGAATAAAGCATGGTATATGTGAGTCGACTATTGAGGCGAGGATGTCACACCTTTGTGCTTGAACTGTTTTAAAAATTCTTGGTATAAAGTGTTAAGGGATTTGTTTAATAAGTTGTGTTCATGAGTGTAGTTTGATTTCTCGAGGACGAGAAAAAGTTTAAGTGTGGGGTGTTGATGTGTGGCTAGAATTCATGCTTTAACACGTTATGTGCCCTACATTTTTTGTGTGTTAATGATAAAAATACACTTCGTATGGGCCTAATGGAGTCTATTTCATGTGTAGGTGAATTGGAGATGGAAGCCGCGCTAAATGGATGCATAAACGTCGAAAATACGCTCAAGAGGCGAAGAGGAGTGCACCGGGCTATAGCCGGGCATTTGGGATGTAAAGTCTGGTCATACCAGGCTATAGCTAGGCATTTCGGCTATAAAGCCTGGTAAGACCAGGCTTTATCCAGGCGTTTGAGCCTTAAGGCCAGGCCTAGCCTGGCTTTATCCAGGTGTTTGGTCCATAAAGCCAGGTCCCTGGTCTGGTCCAATCTGAGTTTTGAAGATTTTAAGTGTTTCCCGGTTTGAATAGGAGTCTCCTACACGTTTAGGGTTTATGCCAAACAAATAAATAGACCCAAAAACACAACTTGAGGGGGATATTCCATTAGAGACAAGAGACGCTTGTGGAATACTACTCAGAAAAGAAAAATATTGATTTTTACAGCTTTTATTCATTACTTTGTAGTTTAAGTATGCAAGTTCTTTTAGAGTTGATTATTATGAGCATGAGTAGCTAATTTCTTTAATATATGGTTTTGGTGGAACCCGTTGGGGGATGAACTTATTGTGATATTAATATAGCTTTGATTGGTTGATTAAACTCTATTTCTTCAGCTACGTTCTTGTTGTAGTTGATTGAAGGGCCCTCAATTAGCTGTTCCTATTAATTATGTATCTACTTGAGAGAGAGTGCATACTCCCAGAGTATAGACGAAAGTCATAACCGAGGGTTTAGTAGTTGGATTAGAAATAATGATACTTCGGGTGCAATCTAAAGTGAACTGTAATGCAATCTAGCTAGCGTAACTTGAGAGAGTGCGTCTAGTAAATTATTATAATTTCTTCAGAGAGATTTATGGTAGATAGATTGTTCATGATTGATAGAGACAACTAATCAAACTATAAGAAGTATGTGAGAAGGAAGTTCACCAACGGGGGAAACCATAACCTTAGACCTATATTATAATTGTTTAAATCATATTGTTAGTTAATCTTTACTTTATTAATTTTGTCAGTAGAAATAGTAAAACATCACCAATTGATATTCAAAAGTCTTGAGAAAATTGATTAAGTAAAAGTTTCGTATTCTGACGGCTTGATCGATACGTAAATTCCCTGTAGGATCGACCCTGGGCGTAATACCCCAGATTATATTTGCAGCGCCCGTTTAGTCATTCTATAAGGCATAGTTGAGCGTGATAAAGTATTGTATACTTTTGGAGCATAGAAACATGGAATACTGGATGAACTCCTGCTAGACTGGGAAGCAAGGAAAGCTCATAAACAACCTCCCCAACATGTCGCCACACATCAAATAGGTCGATAAACCTTGGGCTCAACTTGCCATTCTTTCCAAACCTCATAACACCCTTCATGGGTGACACCCGGAGCAGGACCCGCTCTCCAACCATAAATGCAACATAGGGAACCTTCCTATCTGCATACCTCTTCTGTCTGGACTGGGCTGTGCGAAGTCGATCCTGAATCACCGGCACCTTCTCCAGAGCATTCTGAACCAAGTCTGTACCCACTAACCTAGTCTCGCTCGGCACGAACCAACCCATTTGAGACCGACACTGCCTACCATATAGATCGTGATACGTTGCCATATGGATGCTCGACTGATAGCTATTGCTGTAGGAGAATTTTGCAAGTGGCAAGAACTGATCCTATAAACCCCCAAACTCCATCACACATGCACGAAGCATATCCTCTAATATCTGAATAGTGTGTTGGTACTGTCCGTCTGTTTAAGGGTGAAATGTTGTTTTCAACTCCACTCGAGTACCCAACTCATGGTGTACAACCCTAATAAATTGTGATGTAAACTGCATACCCTGGTCAAAGATGATAGATACCGGTATGCCATGAAGCTTGAGGATCTCGTGGATATACACTCGAGGTAGCTTCTCGGAAGAATAGGTAGTCATCACAAGAATGAAATGAGATGACTTGTTTAGCCTATCCACAATCACCCAAACTGCATCAAACTTCCTATGATTCCGTGGAAGGCCAACGATGAATCCATGGTGGTTGGCGGCTATTTCCACTCTGGAATCTCCATCTTCTGAAGCAACCCACCTGGCCGCTGATGCTCATACTTCATCTGCTGGCAACATAGACACCGAGCTACATAATCCACTATGTCCTTCTTCATTCTCCTCCACTAGTAATGCTACCTCAAGTACTGATACATCTTCGCGACACCCGGATTAATGGAATACCACAAACGAGTTGATTAATTAGTGCTTTAGAGTTTGAAATTTGGGGAAAGTGGTAAAAACTACTTAGGCTAAATTTTCGAGTTTTGAAAGACGAATTGAGGTTGGATTTGAGTAATTCTTGTAGGGTTGGACTCGATATTGAATGGGTGTTCAGATTTTATAATTTTGGTTGGGCGGAGATGCGGGTTCGGGTTGACTTTTTGGGGAAATTTTTTAATTCTTTGCAAAGATCATAATTTCATTATTTAAATATAGTTATATTTATAGTTAAATATAGTTATATTTATAGTATGAAATTATTTTGGCTAGATTCGAGCCTTTCGGAGTTAGAAAATCGAGGGAAAGGCCTTTTAGTTGACTAATATAGCGTGGTTTGAAGTAAGTGACTTGTCTACCTTGTGTGGGAGAAATTCCCCTTAGGATTTGGTATTGTTGTGATAATTGTAATATGTGAAAGCCGTGTATGTAAGGTGACGAGTTTGTATGCGAGCTAAATGTTAAAATTTATGATTATTAGATATGTAGATTCTTTTCATGCTTTAATTGAGTTACCTTAACATGTTCTAGTCATCATACTTAGTCTAATTTCATATGTCTACTTGTCTTATCTGTTACTTGCTAATTTCTCAACATGTTTAGTTGAAATTCTTGTTTCTTTATCCTATATTCATTATTTAAATGTTGAATTCTTACTTGAAATTGTTATTTCTTGGAATATCTTGTTGTTGAGATTGGTATTGAGTTGCAAAGGTCGTGATTCCTATCGAGGCAAAGTGTTAATTTGTGAAATATCATTTTATTGAGTTATTCTTCCGGTTATTATTGTTTAGACATTGTGTATATTGTGGTTTATATGTGGGCTCTTTATTGTGATATTTTGTTATTGTTTGGTTTCTCTAGAAAATTATGATATCGGGCACTTGAGGTGCGATTTGTGATATGTTGTGATATTGATATGCATGCAGTGGTTTAAGGTCTGGGTGTTGAAATACATGTGGTGAGATAATGTGGGTTTGATAAGCATGGTTAGTAGGGGAACTACTAGAAGCCCTGCGATGTGATAAGGTGGCCTAAAACGCGGGATGCTATTTAGGAAAAATAATTTTTAAAACTAAATGTAAAGTCTCCCGCAGTGATATATGGAAAGACTGTAAATTACTTTTATAATTTGGGACTATGAGGCGGTACCTCGGTAGTGGCTCTTGTTGATTTTTCTATATTTGTTGTATTTGTCTTGGTTGTTTGTTTTCCTTAACATGTTAATCCTTGTTTCCTTCTGTATTGTATTAACTGTCATGATTCTCTATGGTTAACTTTTGGTAAATTCTTTATTGTTTCATTTCATTGTCATTATCATTATATTGTTATATCTTTCCTCTTGATTCTTATTATCTCCAGTAGGGCCTTGACCTGACCACTACTCTACCGAGATTAGGCTTGGCACTTATTAGGTACCTTTGTGGTGTAATCATGCTATGCTTCTGCACATATTTTTGTGTAGATCCAAGTACTTCCTATCAGTCCTGACACTAGTGAACTGAGTGTGCTCTGGAGACTTCAAGGTACACATGCTCACGTCCGTCAGCCTCATGTAACGACCCAGACAATCGTTTTGTGAATTAAATTCCCGTTCGGCAGCATAAGGTTTTGAGCAGCTTTGTATTATGTGTTATGACTTGCATGAATGGTACCGGATGATTCAGAGTCAATTTGGAAGAAGGATTCTAGTTTTGGAAGCTTAAACGATAAGAGTTAACGGGAATTTGACTTTTGTATAAATGGCTCTAAAATAGTGTTTTGATGATTCCAATAGCTTTGTATGGTAATTTTGGACTTATGCGTTCGTCCGGATTAGGATTTGGAGGTCCGTAGGATAATTTGAAGCATTTTGGCAAAAAATGGAAAGTTGAAGTTTTGGAAGGTTAAAAGGTTTGACCGGGAGTTCACTATGTTGATATGGGGCTCAGATTGAAATTTCTAAAGTTGGATTAACCCGGTTATGTCATTTGGGACTTGCATGCAAAATTTGACGTCATTTCGGGTTGATTTGATATGTTTCGGCACGAGTTTTGGAAGTTGGAAGTTGGAAGATTTGAAATTCATAAGTTCGAGTTGAGGTGTGATCCATAATTTCGATATTATTTGATGTGATTTGAGGACTCGAGTAGGTCTGTCCTGTGTTATTGGACTTGGGTGAGTTTCATATAGGTTTAGGTTGTGTTGCGCTTGTTTTCTATGCTTCGATGTTGTTTCTTCAAGTATAAATGGTATCACATTAAGCAAATGAACTCCAAATTCAGTTTTTATTGAACCATTAGATCTGTATCGTAATTACAGAGTCATAGCAAAAAGAATCATCGAATATGGACATCGTATGAGGGAGTCATGCTCATTTCCATGTCAGGGAGACTGTTGGTTTCTGTTGCGGTCACAATTGCAAACATTTCTATCGCAATTGAGAAACTTTTGTAAAAAAATGCGACCTTTTCCAGCCCTGTCCTTGTTCACAACTGCGAAGGCTTCTTTTCTTTTACGATATTGTGAACCCTTGATCGCAAATGCGACATCTGCAGCTTGTTTTTAGATGTGTAATTCGGGTTTTTGCTTAATTTTGTGATATTTCAAATCCTAGGTTCGAGAGTGGGAGATTTTGAGAGAGGAATTTCATCTACAATCATTGTTTAAGTGACCATGTTCAATTTCTAAGTATACTTCATGATTTTATTTGAGTTTTACATCAAAATGGTGAGAATCAAAGTAAAAAATTGGGAAATTTGTAAAAAATTCAAAAATGAATAATGAGGATTTGGAGGGCGATTCATTATCGGAATTTGATAATTTTGGTATGGTTGAACTCGTATCGAAATACGTGTTCGGGTTTTGTAAATTTTATCGGGTTTCGAGGTGCGGGCCCAGAGGTTAACTTTTTAGTTTTTGTTAAAGATCGAAACTTTATTATCCAGAATTATTTTCTCTAAGTTTTATTTATGTTTTGAAGTCATATTTCTAGATTTGAGCCACCCGGATGTTGTTTCACGCAAGAAGTTCATTTTAGAGTAACGGTCTAGCTTCTTTGAAGTAAGTATCTTGCCTAACTTTGTGTGGGGGAAACTACCCCTTTGGTGCTAATTGTGTCATGTGAAGTCCGCCTACGCGAGGTGACGAGCACGGGCTTGGGCTTATTTGTGAAAAGCTGACCTTTTAAGGCTCTTAGGTTCTTATGTTCATTAGATATGAAGTTATTTTGTTATGTTAAGCTCCTTATTACTAGTTCCACCTCTACGTGTTTTTATTGGTATTAATTGTTTCATGTTCCACTCTTATTGCCTATTTGACTCTTGTGTGTCTTACCTGAAGTCGTTGCCTCTTCGATTTCCAGCCATCCTTTCCTAATTTCTTATCTTTATTTGAAATTATTATTATTATCTCTTATGTAATTATTTATCCTTAATTCATGCCATGATTATCCTTTATGTTGCTTATCCTTAATTGACTGTTGTACCTTTTTCGTGAGTGCTAAATCCTAAATGAAGTTACTTATCCTTTATCATAGTTTCCTTATCCTTATTTGTAATTATTGACTCGTTATATCTCCCGTGTTGTTGAATTGCACTTATGTGGAGGTCGTTGCTACATAGTATCTCATCATTGTTGAGCTATTTCTAAGTGGTATCGTTATTTTCTGTTGTGTCTTTCCTAGTGACTTTGTTTCTTCCGTTTCTTTGAGTTCTGGAATTTCTAAGCTGATTTATTTGTCGTAATCTTGTGTTATTGTCATTATTATTTTTGTACTTGTTGTTGTGATGCACGAGGTTTATATCGTGCAGTTGTTATTGTGATGCACGAGGTATCTATGATGCGGTTGCTATTGTGATGCACGAGGTTTCTGCCATGCGGTTATTATTGTGATGCACGAGGTTTATGTCGTGTGGATGTTATTTTGTTGCACGAGGTTTTTGTCGTGCTATTGTTACTATTAATATTTGCACATGCGGCGTGACAATACGGGATATATATGTGTGGGTTGCGCATGTGGCGAGACAAGGTAGAAAAATTATTATGCACGTGTGGAGAGACAAGGCGGGCATTTACTTTATTATTGTGCACGTGGCGAGACAAGGTGGGATATGTCGGGGATAGATTGTGATGACTTGTGATGGTCTGGGAGAATTATTATCGTTGTTGTTTGTTGTCATGACCCAAAAGTCTATTAAGGTCGTGATGGCTTCGGACACCATCGTCAGGCAAGCCAATCATTAGCTAGTTAAAATAAATTCCCGTTTTAATATTTTTGAAAACATTACCTTTAACTTATTACGTAATAGCTAAACAAAAATCTGTTAAGCAAATACGATGGTTTAAATATTCAATTTTAGCAAATATATCCGAAACACATCCCAGAACCCGGTGTCACAAGTGCATGAGCAATTTCTAAGAATTTATACAATCATTACAAATCTTGTTCAAGATACAAATTGGACAATGAAATTTAAAATAAAATGACTAAAATACGAGGGAGACTCTGTCAGTTGCGGATCGCCTCCGGATGATGCAGTTCGCCTAAGTCTCCAAACCAGCCACATCACTGTGAAAGTACCTGTGCAATAAAAATACACAACAAGTGTAGCATGAGTACAATAATAACGTGTACTCAGTAAGTATTCCACCTAACCTCAGAGAAGTAGTGATGAGGGGTCGATTTGATACTTGCTCAAGGTCAATTTAGTATAATCAAGTGAGACACTAAGCAAGTATGTCATAGGCAATTTATTAAAATCAGGGATAAATAATATCAACTACTTCCACATTTAACACTTTAAATCTTCGTCATTTCAATAATAAATAATAAAACATGGATGATTTTATCAATTAACCAATAATCAACGGGAAAGAAAAACTTCTTCCAAAGTTTTAATAACTTTAAATCTCTGTCATTTTAGTTGAGAACTTAAAATTTCCAGGCCAGTAATTAGGCAATATCACAGCAAATACGCAATAAATGTCATGCGCAAGCAATGTCGAGGGTCAAACGGCGCGGACCAACAATATTAAATTGTGCACTGCCAAGGGTCGAATGGCTTGAACCATAGATGCATCTATTTTTCCCGCTCGCGAATCGATCATGCGATGCGGTCAACATAATAATAATAAGGATAGCCTGCTCGCAAATCATACATACGACTCAGGTGCTCATATGTACACGTATTCACATAATAAATCCACATTTTTATCAAGAAAACAACTTCTCAAGAGAATGATAAAATTCTTCTTAAAGGAAAACGAAAAATAGCATTTAAATCTTTGTTTTGAAACTCATTTGCCAAGTTTAATAATATTCAATAATATAACATTATCAGGAATATAATTATCCACGGATAAATCAATTCTCTTTCTAAATGATTAAGTGAAGTACACTCTAGTCTTCTTTAGGAGATAATTTACGGATTAAATAGCATTAACAGTCTAATATTATGGGCAGGATCACATGTACAACACGTAAGGCATGCTAGTGGGTCCTAGACTACCCGGACATGGCATAATAGTAGCAACGCACAGACTCTCGTCACCTCGTGCATACATAGCCCCGGCAGATAGCAGCACATATTTAATTAGTTCACCTAGGGGGACAATTCCCCCTCACAAAGTTAGAAAGGAGACTTACATCGTTCCATAACCGGCTTCAAAGCCCATCTGACGACTCCAATGGATGCACAACGCCCCAAAACTACCAAATAACGGGCAAAGAAATGAAAATTCATTCTAATATTTGCAACAATTCAAATTATACAATTTCCCAACTCCGCTCAGTGATTTGACCAAAATGCTCTCGGGCTCACGTGCCCGGATTTCGAAATTTCTCGAAGATATACCCTACACATAGTCTTACTAACTCAAATATACAATTTACTCTAAATTCCATACTCAAATTCGTTGCTAAAAATCCAAATTACCCATTCTCTAGGTTTTCTTCAAAATTCCCAATTTTCCACAATTTTTCATGTTCAATCCATGCATAAACCTTGTATTTAACTTGGAATGAGAAGGAATCTCTTACCAGATGATGCTTGATGAAAATCGCCCTTTGAAATTCTCCAAAACCGCCCTAACCAAGTGAAAGAATTGATGAAATGCCCAAATTCCCGTTTAAAATAGAACACTGCCCAGACAAGCCTTTTGTGCGATCGCACACCATCATCCGCGATCTCACAAGCCAAGTTCATAAGCCTCCAAGCACACCTTGTGCGATCGCACAGTAGACACTGCGGTCGCACAAGCAAAATCCTGCAGCCTCACTTTTCCTTCTATGCGGTTGCACACCTACAAGTGCGATTGCTCAAGCCAAACTTCCATCCCTCAAATTTCTTCTCCGCGATCGCACAACTAAGGTTGCAATCGCGCTGAACCCCCAAAACACCAGAAAACAGCAACAACCAAACACTTGTAAATAACCCGAAACCACCCCGAAACACACCTGAGGCCCTCGGGACCCCGTCCAATCACACGACTCAATCCCATAACCTCACACGGACTTGCTCGAGGCTTCAAATCACATCAAACAACGCCGAAATCACGAATCGCACTAAAATTCAACTTTATAAACTTTGAAATTTCAAACTTCCACATCTGATGTCTAAACCTATCAAATCACGTCCGATTGACCCCAAATTTTGCACACAAGTCATATTCAACATTATGGACCTGCTCCAACTTCCAGAATCGCATTACGACCCTGATGTCAAAATTTCCATTTCCGGTCGGATTTCTCAAAAACCTTCAAATTTCTATCTTTAGCCAAATGACTTCAAAATGACCTACGGACATCCGAATTCACTTCTGATCGCGCTCCCAAATCCAGAATCACCATACATAGCTATTCCTAGGCTCGGAATCCCAAACGGACATCAATATCCCTGAAATGATCTTCTAGCCAACCTTAGGAAATTCTTCTAAAATGCTATCTTCCATAACATGCGTTGAAACACTCCCGAGTTATCCAAAGCGCGATCCGGACATACGCCTAAGTCCGAAATCATCTACGAACCTGATGGAACCTTCAAATCCTGATTCGGAGGTTGTTTACTCAAAATTCAAATCTTAGTCAATTTCTCCAACTTAAGGCTGCTGAAATGAGAATTTTCTTTCCAAATTAACTCTAAACTTCCCGAAATTCAACTCCGACCACGCCCACGGGTCATAATACCTGAAATGGAGCTGCTCAAGACTTCAAACCGCTGAACGACGCGCTAGAGCTCAAAACGACCGATCGGGTCGTTACATTTTCCACCACTCAAACAGACGTTCATCCTCTAACGTGCTAAGAACTGCTCTGGAGTTATCTGAAATCACTTTTAACACCTTGTGCACCTGTCCGTGCTACCATAACCCAGTTGAGTACATTAGCTTGATCAAATCTGAGGATTTCTTCTTTTATCCATATAATAAGCTCAGAATTCAGTTCCAACACTTGAAATTCTCTGCCAGGCCTTCTTCAAATATATAATCACCGTATCAACTACCACACCATATACCAGAACACGATAGCATACCTTTGCTGAATTAGCACCATGCACCGCATAATTCATCATCTGACCACATTGACACTCCTTGCACCTTAATAGCCAAGATTTCACGAATCTGATGCTCCCAATGCACCTCATGATATATATATATATACATCCTGCTATAATGCTGGCGATACCACCACAACGGAGGAGATGTGTAGAAATTCCTAACCAATTGTAGAGTTAACCAAACATTGAATCCTTCCTCTTGACTAAGACCATCATCTCATTACAAACCAATAAGCGTAACTGTCCTTTAATGTATTTCACATAATCTTATCACACTGATCCCTGATCCAATAACCTCGTCTCACCCAATATGAACTATTCAGAAAACAATTCACCCCAAACATGACCAACAGTCTCACATGATACCACAGCGTGCCAATTGGCCATAACTCGAACCTGATACATAAAGGAATGAATCGGGAAAGGACTACCTGACTCACGCAACTAATATGAACTTTCTCAGAAAATAGGAAGTAAAACATAAGAAAATAAATATAGGAACCTGACTCATCATCACATTGTTGCGGCGTGCAACCCGATCCAAATAACATACCCGTGGTGACGTGCCACCCGATCCACACATAAAATTCACATAAGGAAATATACACGGAGCTGAATTTCTCATTGCTACAATTTACTGAATATCGGTCACAAGCATGCTAAGTGCATCATACCATTCTGGGGAGATTGATAAAGCCATATGCTACAAAACTCAAGCACAATTGAGGTGCGATATATATATATATATATACACTCTGGATCTCAAGATCTATCCCGCTCACATAACATCACCACTATGCGGGACCTCAACATATAAGAAATTATCAAGTCGTTTCACAACTCACACGGCACAATCATAATATTACATGAATTTGACGAAGACGGAACAATCACCTGATATTCCAACACCCCTCATTGAGGAGCTCTATACTGAAAGGAACATATCTGCCTCACATGAAGCCCATAATCTTGTTTAAATCCATTCATACACTTCAAGTTGATTCTTCTTGCAATGAACTAGGATGATAGCCTTACCTGGGTCCATAATAACCCACTTCCTCTCATAGTACGCAAGAACAACCATCATAGCCTGGACAAACACCCCACAATCCACAACCGAATGAATAAAATGCCTTCCAGGCGTAAATTCTCAAATAAGAAATATTACACTTCTTTATACTCAGTCCAAATCTTCAATCCATTAAGTGACTACATGCCACACTCATACAATCTTCTCGTGGTCACGCTCCCACGGCCTTTCACACAAGGTAGCAAGTCTGCATATCCACCACTGGCCACACTAACGCTGTAAAACAAATCAAGAACCCATAACCAGGGTACAAAGCCTCTTCCACCGAATATCGATCCTAGGTGACACTGAAGATAACACCAGCTTACTCTGGACTTTCAAATCACATTTTCTTGCTCATCCGAGCTCATGACATCCTTGCTAACACCGAACCGCAATCTCGATTCTTACTCCCAATTACTCATTATTTACTGCACGACAACTAACATGCCAATATGAAATTGCGCATGAATTCCATCATAACTCCTGAACCACTAATAGGGTGAACACTTCATCATATAGAAACCTTTTACTTACCTCAATTCAAGAGAATCACCACAACACACGAGTGAATTCCCACAATCGCAATGCATGCAAATCCTTAAGTAGTGGTCTGAACCATCATAAACCTTCCGGGACCCGCCTACACCTGACAGGCCATAACACTCGAATGCTCCCACATGAAATCTATTACGACGGCCGACAAGCCTCACACACATTAGCACAAACCATACACATAACTCAATCACACCGAAGGAAGTGATTATTGCCGTAAGTGTGCCATTTCAACCATGGCTAACCACTCTATCTTCTTTTGATCATCTTCAATTGCCTCGGGAATAATAGTAACTTCCTCAATTCATAGCAAACTCAATCCTCACTCATTCCAAGTGACCTTGATTCACGAGACCATTTTGCCTAAATCCCGCAACCCGTCTCATACCCTCCTGATAATCTTTCTACAACCCGGAGTTTATTTCTCTTACTCCTCCAATACTATATTGCACGCTAAAAATAAAATAGAACACTCCGATTGTTTTCCCTTTCTCAGGAATTATACTGCAAAAGCTCGACTCTTAATCATACTGCTTCCTGAAACCCTTAAACACCGCGTTCATAAGTTCTGAATTTATTAGGACCACTATTGAGAGTCACCCACTTTGACTGGCCCCAAATACAATCAACTCCAAGGCTCTTCTAGCACCTAAACACCCTTTTCAATTAAACACGTGACTGAGTTACTACCCTTACAACTCGCCTATGCCTTAAACATAAATTCTAAATCTTTCAAAGCCTAACCCTGGTCCAACAGGACCAACTGGTGAACATATTTATCAAATCCCATGCACAATTCACCATTTTACTCCTTTCCCTTAGTTGTAATAACTTGCCACTATGCCGACAATTCGCAACCCCACGAGAACAAAACCTTTTAACCCAATTGCAGGTGGTGGGACTCCCCCACTTAGCCCGAAGCTACTCCTTGCACCACTCTAGACCCTGCTGAGATCCTTTCTCCTTTGTTAGCATGATCTTGCTCAACCAATCCGTCCAATTCCTCCAAATTCTCTTGTCCGCATTCTCTAAATACTCAAATTCTCTAGCATCATTCACACATTCTGCTTCCTACCGAATAGCCACCAGAATCCCGCATAGAAACTTGCCAACCACACAACTGCTAACCTACTCACAGGAAATAACCCACCTGTGGAAATCACCAACTGACACCTTCCAACGATGCTATATTGCACACTCTCTACAACATCAATACGCTATCATGCGCCCTTCTTCCTCTACAAACTTTACTAGTTCGCCCGCTCCTCATGGACGTCTACTAAATGAGCTACAACATCTTCAAATTCACCACCACATTGCGTCCTTCTTCATTCATAACAAATCCCTGTTGTATCTAACCTTCCGCCGAAATAACCCATATTTCAACTTAAGCTCGTAGACCCAATTACCATCAACTTAAACTCTCAAACTTTTCCTCATGATATGCAGTTGTCTTACCACTGAAATCTTGTGCTATGCTGCCACTCTCCCACTTGTTAATCTCATTCCTTTAAGCACTACCTGACCTCCTTTCCTTAAGCCTTGCCCTTTAGAAATTTAGCCGCCGCCTGACACTTCTCACATATCTTCCTTCCTCGTATGCTGCCCAATTCAATATCATTCTCTGCAGCTCTTACACCAGTAGATCACCGCGACTTCAAACTCTCTAAGGATCATCTTTCTCGAGTTGCCTTCATTATAAATAACTATTCAGAACTGAACCACCGCACCTCACGGTCTCTGCCAACCATATTCTTAAATACTTCTTCACAATACTCTGACCCCCTGCAGCCGAAGAAACCATAGCACCGACAGACTTAACACATTCCATTCGATCAATGACGAAGATTTCACATCACAGGTGAATATCACATCTCACTTGCAAACACCAAGTCTTACTACTTTATCAACCCCAACCGGACCATTCATAATCCAAATGTCTTTCCTCTGCCGGAACTAAAATACTGAAATCTCGAAATCACACCCTAAGAAGACCTCCCTTCAAGCCATTCGTCACCCCCAACATATGGGCAAGCATTCTATCATCACACTCATATCGCACGATAACCAATCACAAGCATCATAACAATCTGAGCATAACCTCAAGGCTCTCAGAAACACAGCTACTGAGCTGAAACAACATATTATCCTTTCGCAGGGCCATAACAACAGCCCCAACCAATTACACATGGAAAACATCTCGCATCATATCTGTAGCACCATTTCAATTCCTCAAATTCCCGATCCATAGCAAGCTTTTCGCGACGTGTAATATTGAGTGGGAATAAGCATAGGCATAAACCTCAAAGGAATCAAATCGAACGATGAGGAATCAAGAAGGGAAGTACTCCTAACAGCCCTGTAGCCTCTCGAAGATAAGTACAGACGTCTCCGTACCGATCCGCAAGACTCTACTAGACTTGCTCATGACTCGTGAAACCTAAGGGAACCTAGTTCTCTGATACCATGTTGTCACGACCCAAAAATCTATTAAGGTCGTGATGGCGGCCGACACCATCGGCAGGAAAGCCAATCATTAACTAGTTGAAATAAATTCCTGTTTTAACATTTTTGAAATCATTACCTTTAACTTATTACGTAATAACTAAACAAAAATCAGTTAAGAAAATATGATTATTTAAATATTCCATTTTAGCAAATACATCCAAAACACATCCCAGAACCCGGTGTCACAAGTGCATGAGCAATTTCTAAGAATTTATACAATTATTACAAAGCTTGTCCGAGATACAAATTGGACAATGAAATTTAAAACAAAATGAATATAATACGAGGGAGACTTTGTCAGCTGCGGCTCGCCTCCGGATGATGCAGCTCACCTAAGTCTCCAAACCAGCCACATCGCTTTGAAAGTACCTGTGCAATAAAAATGTACAGCAAGTGTAGCATGAGTACGAAAATAACGTGTACTCAGTAAGTATCACGCCTAACCTCAGAGAGGTAGTAACGAGGGGTCGATTTGACACTTGCTAAAGGTCAATTTAGTATAATCAACTGAGACACTAAGCATGTATGTCATACGCAATTTATTAAAATCAGGGATAAATAATATCAACTCCTTCCACATTTAACACATTAAATCTTCGCCATTTCAATAACCAATAATCAAACATGGATGATTTAATCAATTAACCAATAATCAACGGGAAAGAACAACTTCTTCCAAAGTTTTGATAACTTTAAATCTCTATCATTTCAGTTGACAACTTAAAATTTTCAGGCCAGTAATCAGGCAATATCACAGCAAATACGCACTAAATATCATGCGCAAGCAATGCTGATGATCGAACGGCGCAGACCAACAATAATAAATTGTGCACTGCCGAGGGTCAAACGACGCGGTCAGCATAATAACAATAAGACTAGCGTGCTCGCGAATCATACCTGCGACTCAGGTACTCATATGTTCAAATATTCACATAATAAATCCATATTTTTATCAAGAAAACAGCTTCTCAAAAGAATGATAGAATTCTTCTTAAAGGAACACGAAAAAGAGCATTTAAATCTTTGTTTTGAAACTCATTTGCCAAGTTTAATGATATTCAATAATATAACCATATCAGGAATACAATTATCTACGGATGAATCAATTCTTTTTTTAAATGATTAACAGAAGTACACTTTAGTCTTCTTTAGGATATAATTTACCGATTCAATAGCATTAACAGTCTAATATTATAGGCAGGATCACATGTACAACACGTAAGGCATGCTAGTGGGTCCTAGACTAACATGGCATAATAGTAGCTACGCACGGACTCCTGTCACCTTGTGCATACGTAGCCCCTGCAGATAGCAGCACATATTTAATTAGTTCACCTAGGGGGACAATTTCCCCTCACAAAGTTAGAAAGGAAACTTACCTCACTCCGAAATTCCATAATCGGCTTCCAAGCCCTTCCGACGACTCCAATGGATGCACAACGCCCCAAAACTACCAAATAACGGGCAAAGCAATGAAAATTCATTCTAATATTTGTAACAATTCAAATTATATAATTTCTCAACTCCGCTTAGTGAATTGACCAAAACGCCCTCGGGCCCACATGCCGGGATTCTGAAATTTCTCAAAGATATACCCTACCCATAGTCTTACTAACTCAAATATACAATTTACTCTAAATTCCATGCTCAAATTCGTTGCTAAAAATCCAAATTACCCATTTTCTAGGTTTTTTTCAAAATTCCCAATTTTCCACAATTTTTCATGTTCAATCCATGCATAAACCTTGTATTTAACTTGGAATGAGAAGGAATCTCTTGCCTGATGATGCTTGATGAAAATCACCCTTTGAAATTCTCCAAATCTCCCTAACCAAGTGAAAGAATTATGAAATGGCCAAAATCCCGTTTAAAATAGAACACTGCCCAGACAAACCTTCTGTGCGATCGCACACCATCATCCGCGATCGCACAAGCCAAGTTCAGAAGCCTCCAAGCACACCCTGTGCGATCGCACAGTAGACACTGTGGTCACACAAGCCAAATCCTGCAACCTCACTTTTCCTTCTGTGCGGCTGCACACCTACAAGTGCGATCACACAAACCAAATTTCCAACCCTCAAATTTCTTCTCCGCGATTGCACAACTAAGGCTGCGATCGCACTGAATCCCCAAAACACCAGAAAACAGCAGCAACCAAACACTTGGAAATAACTCGGAACCACCCCGAAAGACACCCGAGGCCCTTGGGACCCCGTCCAATCACACGACTCAAATCCATAACCTCACATGGACTTGCTCGAGGCTTCAAATCACATCAAACAACGCCGAAATCGTGAATCACACTAAAATTCAACTTTATGAACTTTGAAATTTTAAACTTCCACATCTAATGCAGAAACCTATCAAATAACGTCCGATTGATTTTGCACACATGTCATATTCAACATTACGGACCTGCTCCAACTTCCAGAATCGCACTCCGACCCCGATATCAAAATTTACACTTTCGGTCGGATTTCTCAAAAACCTTCAAATTTCTATCTTTAGCCAAATTACTTCAAAATGACCTACGGACATCTGAATTCACTTTCGATCACGCTGCCAAATCCAGAATTACCATACGGATAAATTCAACTCTGACCACGCCCACGGGTCATAATACCTGAAATGGAGCTGCTCAAGACTTCAAACTGCTGAACGACACGCTAGAGCTCAAAACGACCGATCGGGTTGTTACATTTGTGTTGTGGTGTGCCTACTCTGTGTGAGTTATACCGTGTTCATTTCATGGTGATCGTTTCTTATGTGTCATTCATTGTTTCTATTCTTAATAGTTGACCTGAACTGTGGTAGAACACTGGCACAAGCATACACATAATTAATCACCCTTAACAATTCAAGAAAAAGGATCCTAATGTTATTGATCATTTCTATGCACCCTCGTCTATTTGCCTATACGTGAGAAGGGGTCTATTGGCACATGCGTCGTCCACAAAGTTATTACTTGTAATAAAAGAACAAGATGCCAAGTTTTTAGGGTTCACGAATTGGGACCCGTGAATTATGAATATTTTGAGGTTCAGTACCTCGTGGAGATTATTGGATAAAACCTTATGTGAAAGTGGTTATTTTCATCTAGTTGCTACCTACCCTTCTTTTTATTGTGTTCACCAAATTTAGACTGTGTTCAACTCACTCTACCGTGTTATTACTTATTGTATTCTGCTACTAGTTGTTGTTTCTATTTTTTATTACAAGTATCATATTATCATTGTCATTATGTGTAGCTTTATAGAGATATGGTATTCTCTTATTTCTAAACATATACTCGCTCAACTTATTTAGTCCAGTAGGTGTCTTGACTGATCCTTGTCACTACTCCATCGAGTTTAGTCTTGATACTTACTGGGTATCGCTGTGGTGTACTCATACTATGCTTCTGCACATTTTTGTGCAGATCCAGGTATTTCGGAGTCAGTCGATCATTAACTAGTTATACGAATTTTGTTGTGGAGACTCAAGGTAAACATGTTGCTCTGTTCACAGGCTTTGGAGTCACCTTCTCATGTGGTGTTTATATTGTTTGTCCTTATTTCAAAACATTTGTATTTGTAGACCTCCTAGTAACTCAGTAGAGCTTATGACTTGTGCTACTGGTTTTGGGGATTGTAAATTGTATAGGGATTTCTATTCCTTATTGCCAGATGTTGGTTAAATATTGTTATTATTTTAATGAATGTTAGGCTTACCTAGTCCCTAAGACTAGGTGCCATCACGACCTCTTACCGAGGGAGATTAGGGTCATGACACCTCAGAGTCCCCTTATATCCTGTTTTTCCTTATTTCATTACCCTATTATAGACAGAGATGGATAGGATTTGTTCAGTACTATTACTTAGAGCTTGTGACTTATATTTCACCAGGTTTTGGGAGTTGTACATATTGAGTTACAGATTTTATTTATGTATTTGCTGAAGTTTTGACACTCTAAATTATTATTTCAATTATTCTGCATGTTGTTATTCTTACCTAGTATTAGAGACTAGGTGTCGTCACGAAATCTATAACGACCCGACCGATCGTTTTGAGCTCTAGCGCATCGTTCAGTGGTTTGAAGTCATGAGAAGCTCCATTTCAGGTGTCATGACTCGTAGGTGTGGTCGGAATTGAATTTCGGGAAATTTAGAGTTGATTTGGAAAGAAACACTCTCATTTCAGAAGCCTTAAGTTGGAGAAATGGACTAGGATTGGAATTTTGAGTAAAAGACCTCTGAATCAGGATTTGAAGGTTCCTACAGGTTCATATGATGATTTCATACTTGGGCGTATGTCCGGATCGGGTTTTGGATAACCCGGGAATGTTTCGGCGTATATTATGGAAGATAGCATTTTAGAACAATTTCATAAATTTGGACTGTAAGGCATTTCAGTGTTATGGGTGTTTGCTTAGGATTCAAAGCCTGGAAGTAGCTCCGTATGGTGATTCTAGAGTTGGGAGCGCGATCAGAAGTGGATTTGGATGTCCGTAGGTCATTTTGAAGTCATTTGGCAAAAGATAGGAATTCAAAAGTTTTTCAGAAATCCGACCGGAAGTGGAATTTTTTATATTAGGGTCGGAATGCAATTTTGGAAGTTGGAACAGGTCCGTAATGTCATTTATGAATTGCTTGCAAAATTTGGTGTCATTCTGAGTAGTATAGGTCGGTTCGGCGCATTGGAAGCGTATTCTGGAACTTTAAGTTCAAAGTTTGATTCAATTTGGCTTTGGGGTCGAATTCTTAGTTTCATTGTTGTTTTTCACGTTCCAAAAATTTGACCGAGTCTGTATCATGAATAGAGACTTGCCAGTTCCTTTGGATGGGGTTCCTAGGGGCTCGGGTAAGTTTCGGACCCCTCGGAGCTAATTTCAAAACACCAAAAAATTCCAGGTCTGGTTTCCTTCTCCGCGTTCACAGAGGAGTGACCGTGTTCGCGAAGAAGGAACTGGGCAGGGGTGGTGAATGCCCTGTGCGTTCGCACTGAAGGCACCGTGATCGCGATGGGTTGGGCTTCTGACGTAGTGCGTTCGCACACCTCCCTCGCGTTTGCATAGAGTCCAGCCAATGGGCCAGCCCAGCTCCCCCTTACCCTGTGCGTTCACAGGGCCACCTTTGCGTTCGCATAAAAGGCCCATGTGGGCTTGGTCACTTAAGGCATTGCAAACGCATTACCCAGGCTGTGTTCGCATAGAGGAAAATCACTGGGCAGTGTGTTTTTATTGCTGGATTAGTTCATTTTCCTCACCTTCTTCTTCTTCCTTGGGGTAATTTTGAGCATGCAAGAGGGACAAACGACCTAATTATTGAAGGTATGTAATTCCTACCATAAACTTAGTCTAATACATGGATTCCTAGGTAGATTAACTCATTAATTATTGGAATTCAAGGTTTAGAGTAAAACCTAGGTTTTATATAAATTGGGAGAATTAACAAGGAATTTGCCATGTAATCACACCAAACCTATATATTAATGATCCTTAGGCCATGGGTAATTGATTCCTTCGAAAATTTCTGGAACGCGAGCATGTGGGCCCGGGGGTGCATTTTAGGATTTTTCAAAGTAAGGTGCAATGACTAACTAAATAGGAGAACTTCATGCTTTTGAGTATAATTTGATATATTTACATAATGTTTGATTAGTTTCGAGTCTTTGGGAGACGATTTTGGAGTTTCGGGCACGTTCTTGTTCCGAGAAATAGATTCGACACGAGGTAAGTCTCCTTTCTAACTTTGTGAGGGGGAATTATCCCCATAGGTGAACTAAATGAATACATGCTATTATTTGCGGCGGCTATATACGCACGAGGTGACAGGAGTCCGTGCCTAGCTACTATTATGCCATGTCCGGGTAGTCTAGGACCCACTAGCATGCTTTACTTTTTGTACGTGTCACCTTGTCAGTAAAATATCATGTGATGATTTCAATTAGTATCTAAATCTCTGAGAAGGATAGAGTTTACTTTTCTTAATCACCTAGAAGGAGAATTGATCCTTCCTCGGATAATTGTGTTTCGGATAAATCTATAGAGTTTGGAACCCTTTCGAAATTGGCAAGTAAATCTCCATAAAGGCTTAAAATAATATTCTTATGTTTAATAAAAGGAGAATTGTATAACTTCATTGAACAACTAATTTTCCTAATAAAAATGGGGTTTATTGGTGTGAATATGTGTAACTTTAGGTGCCTGAGTCGCATAATTTAGGTGCCTGAGTCGCATGTATGATTCGCGAGCAGGATGACCCTGTATTTATGTATATTCATATGAGCACCTGAGTCGCAGGTATGATTCGCGAGTTGGTTAGCCTTATTATTACTATGATAACCGCGTCGCATGATCGATTCGCGAGCGGGGCAGATAGATGCATCTATGGTTCGGGTTGTTCGACCCTCGGTAGTGCACATTTTTTTATTGTTGGTCCGCGACGTTCGATCCTCGGCATTCCTTGCGCATGATATTTACTATGTATTTGTTGTGATTTTTCCTGATTACTGGCCTGAATTTTAAGTTGTTAACTGAAATGACAGAGATTGAAAGTTATTAAAGATTTTTGGAAGCAGTTGTTCCTTCCGGTTGACAAATTGTTATCTGATTAAATCACCCATGTTGATTAATTGTTATTAATATGACGAAGATTTAAAGTGTTAAATGTGGAAGGAGTTAATATTATTTATTCCTGATTTTAATAAATTGCCTATGATAATCATGCTTAGTGTCACACTCGAATATACTGAATTGACCTCTAGCAAGTGTCTAATTCGACCTCTCGTCAATACCTCTCTAAGGTTAGGCGGGCAACTTACTGAGTACACATTGTTTTCGTACTCATGCTACACTTGTTGTGCATTTCTATTGCACAGGTACTTTCATAGCGAGGTGGCAGATTTGGAGACTTAGGCGAGCTGCATCATCCGGAGGCGAGCTGCAGCTGACAGAGTCTCCCTCATACTATATTACATTATTTTAATTTCCTAGTCTACTTGCATTTCAGACAAGCTTTGTAGAAATTGTAAAATTCTTAGAAATTGCTCATGTACTTGTGACACTAGGTTTTGGGATATGTTTGCTAAAATAGGACTATTTAGACCATTGTATTTACTTAACGGATTTTTTTTTAGTTACTACGTAACAAGTTAGAAATAATGATTTCAAAAATGCTAAAATAGGAAATACAACTTAACTATTTAAATGATTGGCTTGCCTGACAATGGTGTCCGGCGCCATCACGATCTTAGTGATTTTGTGTCGTGACAACATGGTATCAGAGCAATAGGTTCCCATAGGTCTCACGAGTCATGAGCAAGTCTAGTATAGTGCGGATCGGTACGGATACATCAGTACTTATCTTCGAGAGGATACAGGGTTGTTAGGAGTACTTCCCTTATTGATTCCTCATCGTGCGATTTGATTCCTTTAAGGATTATGCCTAAGTTTATTCCTACTCAATCTTACGCGTCGTGAAGCGCTTGCCATGAATCGGGAATTTGAGAAATTGATATGGTGCTACGGATATGGTGCGAGATGTTTCCCATGTGTAGTCGGTTGGGGCTGTTGTTGTTTCCCTTTAGAAGAATATTATGTTATTTCAGCTCGGTTGCTATGTTTCTGAGAAATTTGAGGAAATTGATCTATAGACCCAGGTTTTGGATTGATAAAGTAGTAAGACTTGGTGTTTCAAGTAGGATGGAGTATTGATGACGTAGAGATAGTGCAGTACGACGTCGTTGGAAGGTGTCAGTTGGTGAATTACATAGGTGGGTTATCTCCAGTGAATACGTTAGCGGTTGCATGGTTGGCAGGTTTCCGAGAGGGGTTCTAGTGGCTATTCGGTAGGAGGCAGAATGTGTGAATGATGCTAGAGAATTTGAGTATTCAGGGAGTGCTACCAAAATAATTTGGAGTGATTGGAAGGATTGGTTGAGTAAGATCATGTTAACAAAGGAGAAAGGATCTCGACAGGGTCTAGAGTGGTGCAAGGAGTAGCTTCGGGCTAAGTGGAGGAGTCCCACCATCTACAGTTGGATTTTAGGGTTTTCTTCTCATGGGGTTGCATATTTTCGGCGTGATGGCAAGTTATCACAGCTAAGGGAAGGGAGTAAAATAGTGATTATGCGTGGGATTTGATGAATGCGTGTAAAAGTTGGCCCTGTCAGACCGGGGTTAGGCTTTGAAAGATTAAGAATTTATGCTCAAGGCATTGGCGAGTTGTATGGATAGTGACTCAGTCACATGTTTCATTGAAAGGGGTGTTCATGTTCTAGGAGAGCCTTGGAGTTGATTGTATTCGGGACCAGTCAGAGTGGGTGACTTTCAATAGCGGTCCTAGTGAATTCAAAAGTTAAGAATGCAGCGTTTAAGGGTTTCAGGCAGCAGTATGATCGAGAATCAAGCTTTTCCAGAGTAATTTCTGAGAAGAAGGAAGATGGTTGGAATGTTCTATGATATGTTTCAGCGTGCAGGATAGTATTGGAGGAGTGAGAGAAATAAACTATGTATTGTAGAAAGATTTTCAGGAGGGTATGAGACGGGTTGCGAGATTTATGAAATGAAGTCTCGTGAATCAAGGTCACTCGGGATGAGTGAAAGTTGAGTTTGCTATGAGTTGAAGGAAGTTTCTATTATTCCTGAGGCAATTGAAGATGATTAAAAGAAGATAAATTGATTAGCCATGGTTGAAATAGCACATTACGGCAGTGATCAGTTCATTCGATGTGATTAAGTTATGCATGTGGTTTATGCCGGTGTGTGCGGGGCTTGTCGGTCGTCGTAATGGGTTTCATGTGGGGGCATTTGAGTGTTATGGCCTATCAGGTGTAGGCGGATCCCGGAAGGGTTATGGTTGTATAGACTACTACTTAAAGATTTGCATGTTGGATGATTATGAGAATTCGCTCGTGTGTTGAGATGGTACTCTTTAATTGAGTTAAGTAAAAGGTCTCTATATGGTGAAGTGTTCACCCTATTGGTGGTTCAGAAGTTATGATGAAGTTCTTGCGCTACCTCATATTGGCATGTTAGGTGCGGTAAGCAGTATGTAACTAGGAGTAAGAATCGGGATTGCGGTTCGATGTTAACAAGGATGTAATGAGCTTGGATGAGAAAGAATAAGGGATTTGAAGTTTAGAGTAAGCTGGTGTTATCTTCAGTGTCAGCTGAGATCGATATTCGGTGAAAGAGGCCTTGTACCTTGGTCATGGATTCTTGATGTGTTTTGCAGTATTAGTGTGGTCGGTGATGCGGGTGTGCAGACTTGTTTCCTTGTGTGGAAGATTGTGGAAGCATGACTGCGGGAAGATTGTATAAGTGTGACATGTAAGCACATTATTGGTTGAAGTTTAGACCAAGTATAAGGAAGTGCAACACTGCTTATTTGAGAATTTATGCATGGAGGGCGTTCGGTTCAGTTGATTATGGATTATGAGGTGTTTGTCCGGGTGATGATGGTTTTTCTCGTGTATTATGAGAGAAAGTGGATTAATGCGGACCCAGGTAAAGCTATTAGCTTAGTTTGGTGCGAGCAAGGTAGACTCGATGTTTGTGGATGGATTTAAATATGATTGTGGGTTCCGTATGAGCCAGGCATGTTCATTTCAGTAGAGCGCTTTTTCATGGAAAGGTATTAGAACAGCAGATGTTGTTCCGTCTTCGTCAAATTCATGTAATATTATGATTGGGCCGTGTGAGTTGTGAAACGGCTTGATAATTTCTTATGTGTTGAGATCTCCGCGTAGTGATGATGTTATGTGAGCAGGACAACTCTTGAGATCCAGAGTATATGTATGTATCGCACCTCAGTTGTGCTTGAGTTTTGTAAGCATATGGCTTTATCAGTCTCCCCAGGATGGTATTATGCACTTGGTGTGCTTATGATCGATATTCAGTAATTTGTAATAGTGAGCGATTCAGCTCCATGTATATTTCTTTATGTGAATTTTATGATGGGATCGGGTGGCACGCCGCCAGGGGTATGTTATTTGGATCAGGTTGCACGCCGCAACAGTGCGATGACGAGTAAGGTCCCTATATTTATTTTCTTATGTTTTACTTTCTATTTTCTGTGAAGGGTTCATAATAAGTTGCATGAGTAGAATAGTCCTTTCCTGAGTCGTTTCTTATTTATCATGTTTGAGTTATGGTCTATTGGCGCGATGTGGTATCATGTGAGGCTGTTGGTCATGTTTGGGGTGATTTGTTGTCTGAGCAATTCATACTGGGTGAGACGAGATTATTAGATCCGGGATCAGCGCGATAAGATTTTCTTTTGCGGGCTATATTAAAGAACAAATACCATTATTTCGTTAGTAACGAGGTGATGATTCTAGTCAAGAGGAGGTATTCAATGATTTGTTAACTCGGCAGTTGATTATGAATTTCTACACATCTCCTCTGTTGTGATAGTAATGCCAGCATTATAGCTGGATGTATATATGTATATCATGAGGTGCATTGGGAGCATCAGATTCGTGAAATTTTGGCTATTAAGGTTCAGGGAGTGTCATTGTGGTCAGATGGTGAGTTATGCAGTGCATGGTACTGATTAAGCAAAGGTATGTATTCATGTTCAGCTATGTCGTGTGGTAGTTGATATGGTGTTTATATTGAAACTAGGCCGGGCAGAGAATTTCAGGTGTTGGAACTGGATTCTGAGTCTATTATATGGATAAAAGAAGAAATCTTCAGATTTGATCAAGCTAATGTACTCAACTGGCTTGTGGTAGCACGGGTAGGTGCACGAGGTGTTAAAAAGTGATTTCAGATAACTCCAGAGCAGGTCTTAGCACGTTCGAGGACGAACGTCGATTTAAGTGGGGGAGAATGTAACGACCCGTCCGGTCGTTTTCAGTTATCGCACGTCGTTCAGCGGTTTGAAGTCGTGAGCAGCTCCATTTCAGGTGTTATGACTTGTAGGTGTGGTCGGAATTGAATTTCGGGAAGTTTAGAGTTGATTTGGAAAGAAACATTCTCATTTCAGAAGCCTTAAGTTGGAGAAATGGACTAAGATTGGAATTTTGAGTAAATGACCGCCGAATCAGGATTTGAAGGTTCCTGCAGGTTCGTATGATGTTTTCGGATTTGGGCGTATGTCCGGATCGGGTTTTGGATAACCCGGTAACATTTCGGCGTATATTATGGAAGATAGCATTTTAGAAGAATTTCAAAAATTTGGCATGTAAGGCAATTCAGTGTTATGGATGTCCGTTTAGGATTCCGAGCTTGGGAATAGCTCCGTATTGTGATTCTGGAGTTGGGAGCATGATCGGAAGCGGATTTGGATGTCCGTAGGTCATTTTGAAGTCATTTGGCTAAAGATAGGAATTCGAAGGTTTTTGAGAAATCCGACCGGAAGTGAAAATTTTTATATCGGGGTCGGAATATAATTCCAGAAGTTGGAACAGGTTCGTAATGTCATTTCTGAATTTCCTGCAAAATTTGGTGTCATTCTGAGTAGTATAGGTCGGTTCAGCGCATTGGAAGCGAATTCTGGAACTTTAAGTTCAAAGTTTGATTCAATTTGGTTTTGGGGTCGGATTCTTAGTTTCGTTGTTGTTTTTCACGTTCCGAAAATTCGAGCGAGTCCGTATCATGAATACAGACTTGCCAGTGCCTTTGGACGTATCATGAAATTAACTACAAGTGCCTTTGGACATATCATGAATTCGAGCGAGTCCGTATCATGAAATTAGCTCAGAGGGGCTCGGGTGAGTTTCTGACCCCTCGGAGCTAATTTCAAAACACCAGAAAATTCCAGGTCTGGTTTCCTTCTCTGCGTTCGCGGAGGGGTGACCACGTTCGCGAAGAAGAAACTGGGCAGGGGTGGTGAATGCAATGTGCGTTCGCACTGAAGTCACCGCGATCGCGATGGGTTAGGCTTCTGACCCAGTACGTTCGCACACCTCCCCCGCATTCGCATAGAGTCCGGCCATTGGGCCAGCCCAGCTCCCCCTTACCCCATGCGTTCGCAGGGTCCCCTTCGCGTTCGCATAGAAGGCCCATGTGGGCCTGGTCACTTAAGGCATCCCGAACGCACTCCAGGCTGCATTCGCATAGAGGAAACCACTGGGTTGTGTGTTTTTATAGCGGGATTAGTTCATTTTCCTCGCCTTTTACTTCTTCCTTGGGGTAATTTTGAGCATGCAAGAGGGGTAAACGACCTAATTATTGGAGGTAAGTAATTCCTACCATAAACTTAGTATAATACTTGGATTCCTAGGTAGATTAACTCATTAATTAGTGGAAATTCAAGGGTTAGAGTAAAAACCTAGGTTTTATATAAATTGGGAGAATTACCAAGGAATTTTCCATGTAATCACACCAAAACTATATATTAATGATCCTTAGGTTATGGGTAATTGATTCCTTCAAAAAGTTTCGGAATCCGTGCATGTGGGATCGGGGGTGCATTTTAGGATTTTTCAAAGTAAGGTGCAATGACTAAGTAAACAGGAGAACTTCATGCTTTTGAGTTATAATTTGATATAATTACGTAACGTTTGATTAGTTTCGAGTCCTTGGGAGATGAGTTTGGAGTTTCGGGCGCGTTCTTGGTCCGGGAAGTAGATTCGACACGAGATAAGTCTCCTTTCTAACTTTGTGAGGGGGAATTGTCCCCATAGGTGAACTAAATGAATACATGCTATTATTTGCGGGGGATACGTACGCACGAGTTGCCTTGACTCCGTGCATAGCTACTATTATGCCATGTCCGGGTAGTCTAGGACCTACTAGCATGCTTTACTTGTTGTACGTGTGACCTTGTCAGTAAAATATCATGTGATGCTTTCAATTAGTACCTAAATCTCTAAGAAGGATAGAGTTTACTTTTCTTAATCACCTAGAAGGAGAATTGATCCTTCCTTGGATAATTGTGTTTCAGATAAATCTATAGAGTTTGGAACCCTATCGAAACTGGAAAGTAAATCTCCAGAAAGGTTTTAAATACTATTCTCATGTTTAATAAAAGGAAAATTGTATCACTTCATTGAACAACTAATTTTCCTAATAAAAATGAGTTTTATTGGTGTGAATATGTGTAACTTTGGGTGCCTGAGTTGCATGTATGATTCGCGAGCAGGATGACCTTGTATTTATGTATATTCATATGAGCACCTGAGTCGCATGTATGATTCGTGAGAAGGTTAGCCTTATTATTATTATGATAACCGCGTCGCATAATCGATTCACGAGCGGGGCAGATAGATATATCTATGGTTCAGGTCGTTCGACCCTCGGCAGTGCACATTTTATTGTTGTTGGTCCGCGCCGTTTGACCCTCAGAATTGCTTGCGCATGATATTTACTACGTATTTGCTGTGATATTTCCTGATTACTGGTATGAAATTTTAAGTTGTCAACTGAATTGACAGAGATTTAAAGTTATTAAAGATTTTGGAAGAAGTTGTTCCTTCCAGTTGATTAATTGTTATCTGATTAAATCACCCATGTTGATTAATTGTTATTAATATGACGAAGATTTAAAGTGTTAAATGTGGAAGGAGTTGATATTATTTATTCCTAATTTTAATAAATTGCCTACGATAATCATGCTTAGTATCACACTCGAATATACAGAATTGACCTCTAGCAAGTGTCTAATTCGACCTCTCGTCACTACCACTCTGAGGCTAGGCAGGCGACTTACTGGGTACACGTTATTTTCGTACTCATGCTACACTTGTTGTTCATTTTTATTGCATAGGTACTTTCATAGAGAGGTGGCGGATTTGGAGACTTAGGCGAGCTATATCATCCTGAGGCGATCCACAGCTGACAGAGTCTGCCTCATACTATATTACATTATTTTAATTTCCTTGTCTACTTTTATTTCGGACAAGCTTTGTAGAAGTTTTAATATTCTTAGAAATTCCTCATGTACTTGTGACACCGGATTCTGGGATGTGTCGGGATATGTTTGCTAAAATAGGACTATTTAGACCATTGTATTTACTTAACGGATTTTGTTTAGTTATTACGTAACAAGTTAGAAATTATGATTTCAAAAATGCTAAAACAAGAAATTTAACTTAACTATTTAAATGATTGGCTTGCCTGATAATGGTGTCCGGCACCATCACAACCTTGGTGATTTTGGGTCGTGACAACATCCTACAGAGGGAACCTGTGTTCGTGACACAAAAACTTAAATAATAATTTTAATAAATAAATAAAATATATAAAGCTATATTTAAATTATTATGTAGTAATCTTTCTATATAGAATTGGAGAAGCAAATCTATCTATATAGAATAGGAGAAGCAAATCAATGTGATGATATCAAGTGTCTCAAAAGAATTGCAACAAGTGTCAAATTTTAGAAGAAAATTAGTTAGGTTAATTAATAATTAGTTACTCTTTTTCACTTTAAATTAAAAATAAATAAATAACTATATATTTTGAAGAAAACTATGATAACAAAAAAGAAAAAAATTTAAAATAAATAACTTCAATGTAGAGATATATAAAATGATAAGACTAACTTATCTTTTGAGATGATAAAGTTTTTGAATAATAATTCATATAGTCATGCTTTATGGATAAGATCATGTAACCAAAAATATTATAATAGATAAAATTAAAGACAAAAATATAAACTATAATTTCAATAAATAAATAAAATATATAAGATTTAATTTAACTTATTATGTTGTAATTTGTAATTAAAAAATGAACTCTCATATTAATTACAAACGGGAAGAAGAATTCAATTTAATTTCTTATTGAAAAATAATATGAAATTAATAATTATTACAATTATTAGTAGATTTATGACAAATATTAAAAGAACTTCATTGTTTAAATCTTGAACTAATTCAACACCAGCCATTAGAAAAATAATACAATAATATTCGTATTATAAATAAATACTAAATAAAGAAAAAAATATTGTAGAACAAAAGCTAATGTATAAAGATAATAATAGACATAATATGATTCTATCCACACTTTAAATTTATTTGATAAAATTAAGTAAATAAATAATAGTCAAAAATATTATTGATAAATTTAAATATCAAAATAATCTAAGAAAGTCATACAAAATAAAGTCAAATTAAATTTCAAGAGTAATACAAAATTGTATTCATTGTATCATATTAAATTGGTAACTTATTAGACATTTACAAGTCAATTTAAAAACATTAAATAATGAATAATACAATTAGATAATCAAGGAACAAAAAAGAAATAAAATATAAATTTGTGGCAAATATAAAAATATAGACTTATAATTAGAATTATGATGAGAAAATTCGTACATATACACATAGCTAAAAGTATAATACACAAATAGCCATAGAGGAAGAATACTAAAAAACAATCTCAAGCGATATGGTAAAATATATATATATACTAATTAAATTTCTCATGTAGGAAATTTTAGTTAATAAATAGAACTCATAATTTGAACAATATAACATAAGTTTACAAAAATAAAAATATTTTCAGAGTAAGAAAATATATATCTATATTATATTAAAGAGAATTAATATCAAAATATTAATCCAATTGACAAGTTCATAAAAAGTCATATCAGTAAATATATAATACTAAGTACTTACTAATTTAATAATAAAAAGGAATAACTAAGGAACACACAATTTATTTGATTACCATATAATGTATATGATTTGATTTTCTATAAATTTTATTATATCTTTGTATACTACATTAAATAATAAAATTATTTAACCTCAAAATCAGATAACAATTAAATTTATAATTAGTTTTAAGGATACACGGATTAAATTGATACAAAGTGATAAGTCAGAATAAACAAATAAAGATATAGTAAATTCAAACCACGCGGGGAGGATGATTCCAGCCTTTGTGTAACATTCACCCTTGATCCGGTCTCACAGTGACCAGTATTGATGAACAAGAAAAAGAACTTTCAATAACAGTGAAATAGTAGTATATTGCCTTGGAATGCGTGTTACAATATCCCTAATAAATTGCCAGATCCTCATTTATATAGTAGGGGAATCCTACTCTAGGTACAACTCCATATAAGGTAATAATCTTCTGTTTAACTTATTGTCGATACCTCGTCGATACGTGTCGAGATCCATGCCGTAATATCTGGTCTGTCACGGATATTATGGTCTTTTGTTGGTCGTGCTTGATTACCTGACAATGTTCTTCGAAGTCTTGCAGAGTTTAAATCCTGGATTATGACTGTGATATTCTCGAAGACGGGCATCATGCCCCTTGACATTGACTCGATGAGACCCTTGCCTAGATTCCGGTCCCTCATCATCATGTCTCGAGCTCGGTTTATCCCATCGGAGATCGGGGTGTACGACGAGCCCGATTTTACCCGTATAGAGATATTTCCTCATTTCTCGGATAGTAAGTTGACGCGAAAATGACAAGAGCTCCCCGATTCCTTATTCGGTACGTCGTGACAGAAACGAGAAAAAACTCAAAACGCCTTGTCTGTCATGTCATTATGACCTTAAATGTGTGTCAGCCGTCGGTTGGCCTTCTCTGGACGCAAACGTCGCAGAACCCCTATAAATTTTCCCTCCTTCGTTCATTTTTTCTTTTTACGTCAAACCTTCTTCCTTCGTACCCTCATGATTTCATTACTCTCTAGCATTTCTACCCCCGTTACTCAAGGTTCTTTTCAAATTTTTCACTCATCATCCACTCAAGCCAATGATAACTAGGGATTTTAGCCTATTATATGCTCTCTTTTGCTTAGGTTTTGGGTCAAATGTGCGTAAAGATATTCCCAAAAACTAACTTAATGTGTTGGCTTGCAGGGTTTGGTCAAAATGAGGCAAAGAAGCCATAATGAACTCATAAAGGAGTCAAACTTGCACAAATTCAAGGCTGAGACAGGAGTGTTGAGAGCGGTAGAAAAGCGCGGCCGCGTAAGGACCACCCCTTAGGCGGCCACTACTATGCAGTCCGCGAAAACAGATTCAGAGAAGCTTCTCTGAGTTCTAAAATCACCTCTGACCGCGTTGGAAAAGCACGGCCGCGAAATCTTTGGCGCGACCGCAATGGGATTTTCACTGAGAGTGTGGTTTGAGATTCAGAGACCCAGCAAGTTAGGCTTAACTGAAGAACGCGGCTCGCATCCAAATTACGCGGCCGCAAATTTATCTTACGCGGATGCGGTTGGAATTCAGGTGAGAGCACTTGACGAGGTTCAGAGGCTTTGCAACTTGAGCATAAATGAAAGACGCGGTCCGCGTCCAAATTACGCGGCCGCGTAGGAAGCCTGCGCGGATGCGGTGGTTATTACGCTGTCCGCAAAATAAGGCCTAGCCAGGTTCAAATATGAAGAAACGTAGACCGTGTTCATTATTACGCGGCCATGCAAGCTCAAGCGCGGATGCGTTCAGAATTACGTGTCCGCAAATCCTCCGCAGGGGCATTTTTGTTTGAAAATTTCAGTTGTGTATAAATAGACCTTTTTGACATTTTTAAGTTAATTTTTGTTTTAGAGAGCACGTGAACGGCTGGGTTTACCCTTTTGAGTAATTTTAGAGTAGATTTATCTTCAATCTTTAGATTTTCATCTTGTGTTTGAATATTATGGCTTACATTTCATCTTTGTGTTTTATTTATGCTATTGTTATGAGTAGCTAAACCCCATAGCTAGGGTTGTGACCCAACCCTAGTGTGGGTATTTAATGGGTCTTGAATTTTAGGGATTAATTGTTTATGGGTTAGTTATATTTAGCCTGATTCATGCTTTAATTCTTGAATTAGTGGTTGCAAACGTTGATTCATGCCTTTGGACTTAGATTCTTCTTGACAAAGAGGGACTAAGTCTAGGAAAATTAGGCTAACAAGGAATTGGGGTGAATTCAAGAAATTGATAGTCCCAATTAAAGGGTTAAACTAGAGGTAGTAATACCGGCTTGATCCAATTTCACTTGAATTGCATTAGCACCCATTTGGGCTTGAGAAAGCCAAATCGGGCAAAGTCACTCAAACTACTGAGAGGTATAGCGTGAGCACTTTTGCATGATGATATATCACTACCTGAATCATAAAAAGAATGTCCTAAATTATTGATACCCATTAGATACTCACCTAGGTGGAAGTCATTTCTCTAATGCCTTTTAATCCTTGAAAATTTTCACAAGAATATTGTTCCTAGATTACTCTTAGCCTAGTATAAAATTAGAATACAATCAATCACAACAATGTTTGGAAGTGAAATTAGAAACAACACCCACATCTAGATTAGTTAGGTACCCAATTCCAAACCAAATTAACTCGCAGTGGAAATCGATCTCGACCTCATCAGGTAAAACTGCATCGACCACTCCTCGCCATTATATAGTGGTGTAGGCTTGAAACCGATGAATTTTTGGCGTCGTTGCCGTGGAATTAGACAGTTTTGGCTATCTATCTAACTATTTGTGTGTCTTGTTTTTCTTTCTGTGTGTGTTTCTAACTTTTGTGTGTCAATCACTTTAGGTACCAAATGGCTCATAATGATGCTCTCGGAAATATTCTCCCGGGGGATGGGGTAGATGAAAATGGTAAGGATAAGGTTAATCTAGAACATCAAGTCCAAAGAAGAGGACGTCATGATAATGAAAACGTTCCAAACCCTCCCCCACCTCCTCCACGGACATCACACTGGGTGCTTCTAATTGAAGGTTATGCCAGTGCAATTGTCCCGCCCCGGATTCGGGCGGGCAATTTCCAATCTACAAATGTCATGCTGACCTTATTGGAGCAAAGAGGTTTCTTCACTGGAGCTCCTCATCAGAATGCATACAAACATCTCAAGGGTTTTGTAGACACATGCTGGGGGAGCAAGCAGACAAACGTGTCGGAGGAAGCTCTAAGATTGAGAATTTTCCCCTTTTCACTTGGAGGGAAACCTTTAGACTGGCTAGATAGGCTACCCTACCATTCCATCACCACTTGGAATGAGTTGGCGTATAAGTTCATGGCCAAGTTTTTCTCACCGGGTCATATGGCAGTATTGAGGGATGAGATCTTAGCCTTTAAACAGGAACCTAATGAACCCCTACATGAAATCTGGGAGAGATACCAGAATATAGTCAAGGAATACCCCAACAATGACATGACTGAAGCAATGATCCAATAGACATTCTATAGGGGTATTAACACGACCAACCAGTGTGTGGTGAATCACCTAGCTGGGGGAAATTTCATGAAAGTGCCTTATGCCGATGCATGTGACACATTTGATGAGATGGCTGACACATCCTCAGCTTGGCAGAGTCGGGAAAATGTTCCTCAAGGTGATCCTAATGTCATACATCTTCACAAGGAACTTCATGACCACGACAAGCCATAGACGAGTTGAAAACTACTATGAATCAGTTAGCAAAGGCCCAGCTTCAGCAGGAGGCAGCATGGTCAACAAGTGCAATGCAATCAAGAACAATATGAGAAAAGTGGTAGTGGTTACAACCAAGACGAGTCTTATGATGTCCAAAGTGAAGAAGTGTTATATGCTAACAAATATCAAGGACAACGGATCAATACTCCAAATCAACAATGGAGATCGTAAGGGAACAATCAAAATTGGGGTAACCAAGGCCAAGGGAATTGGAATAATGGAAACAACAACAATTAGAAAAATTAGGGGAACAATAACCAAAACTGGGGGAATCAAGGAAATAGCAATAGCAATTGGAGTGGCAACAACAGTAACAATTGGGGAGGCAATAGAAATAAGGGTGCGGGCCTTCAAAGTGTTACACCCCATGTTTTCGTACATGGAAGTACACAACAAGTGAATTGATATAAGATCGGAAATGAGATGTTACGTGTTACATCTCGTGTTTTTGTACGTTAAAAGTTTCGTCTTCAGTTAATCGGGGATGAGATTATCTTGAGGTTAACGTAGTTATGTTATTTATAACAAGCGATAAGTAAGTGCCATGAAGGATAAAGGGTACACGAATTAAAGAAATGAGTAAATTCATGAAGGTAAGAGGGGAAGCAAGTCAAGGAAAAATAATAACCGGTATTTATGGACTAGTACCATACAAGGTACCACATGGCCATGATAGTAAGGTATATAAGGTATGTTCAAAGTGAGTAGTATTCTATGTAATTTGAGATAACTTTTAATTATGCAGGTAATTGATTAATTACCGGATAACGGGAGATTACCTAATTAACTAATAAGTGGATAAATTTAATAATTTACATCCCCTCAAAACATGGTAACTAGTCACATTGTAAAGAAATGACTAAAACCATCAGAAAGATAATTCTTCTTTCATCAAAATTTCTTTCAACCAAAATTAGCCATTTTGCATAACGTCTTTCAACCAAACTTTCTACAACCAGACGTGAAGAAAGATTTCTTCATTTTCTAAATGCTACAATTGATTCCTTCAACCAACAAGATTTCGTGGCACAGTAACAACGTATAATTTTGCAATTTTAAAGGAGTACGGTGCAATATTTTCAAAATTATCATATGGATTTTTCCTATTCTAGGTATGTTAAGGTTATCCCTTCTTTCTTTTTGGAATGATCCAAATAATACAAATGAAATGATCAAAATACGCAACTCTCATTGGGGTGTCTATATTTTTGATTCCCCATGTGAATTATTATTATATCTTCTGCTCATGGGTCTCAGAAAAATAGATACTTGATAAAGTTTATCCAAAAGGCATATTGAGTTTTATGGCTTCTGGGAAAATCTTATTAATGTATTTCTTATGCATTTCATGCATTTATACATGTACATTGACTCATGTCTCAGACGGCGTTATATACATGTATATATGTATGTATATGTATATTGGATATGGGAAAAGGTTACGACGTTATATATGTACCACCACCTGATCAACTAGTATACGTTGATGATTTTCCCACAATGGTCGCGATGTTATGATGCGATGCCCTCAGAGACTTGATGATGTACTGAAATATGTACATATGCACGACATGACATTCATATGCTTATGCATGACATTATACGTATTTCATGATTTACAGAATTATCCAGACTTACAGGTTGAGCCAGTTACTCTATATTTCTTCCATGTCTGTTATGTACTTATTTATGTGCCTTATATACTCGGTACATTATTCGTATTGACGTCCCTTTTGCCTTGGGATGATGTGTTTCATGCCTGTAGGTCCCGATAGACAGGTCGAGAGCCCTCCGAGTGGGCTATCAGCTCAGATGAAGATGTTGGTGCGCTCCATTTGCTTTGGAGTTGCTTGTTTGGTTAGTATGATTTAGACGTGTATTATTTGGTATGGCGGGACTCTGTCCCGAACTTTATGAAAATTATGTATTCTTAGAGGATTGTAGACATATGTCATGTACGTAAAAGATTGTATGGCCTTGTCGGCCCTTGTTCAGTACACGAGTGATTATTTTGGTTCTATAGGCCCGTACTTCATATGTATAAGATTGTATTCCCTCATGTTTTACTCCAATTCATTTACCTATGATAGAATGATATGAAATATACGTTACGTTGGTACTCGTTTGAGTAAGGTATCGGGTGCCCGTCGCGGCCCATTGGTTTGGATCGTGACAAAAGTGGTATCAGAGCAGTTCTGTCCTAGGGAGTCTACAAGCGTGTCTAGTAGAGTCTTGTTTATGGGTGTGTCGTGCACCACACTTATAAGAAGGAGGCTACGGAGCATTTAGGACATTCACTCTTTCTTCTTACTCTAGATCGTGTGGTAGAGCTCAGTTGTAATAACTCAATTTCCTAAAATCTATCTTATTCATAATACAGCGGTGCCTACATCCATAAATACGGTTGGTAAAAGATATAGTTATGGAAGGGTTGAGTCAGAGGAACTCAATTTTTGCATCATGCTTATGATGGATAAACATGAGGTATTCAGCAGATTATGTGTATACTAAGATGTGTAAGCTCCTTGGTAAGGATCCCTAAGGCAAGGATACTTATCCAGACTTACGGTAAAAAGGAATAGCAGAATCAGAAGGAAGGCACAAGTTTCAGCAAGTAAAATAAGCAAGGTGAAGAAGGGTACGAGGTACCCAGTTAATAAAGATTATCGTTACTTACCATTCAGGAAGGGAGATATAAGCATTTTGAGTTACCTTTAACAGTGACAGATATACGTACCATCATCCACACAGATCTCACTGATGCCCTATGGGAGCTAACATAGATAGTTTAAGATAAGGACGGGTTATTAGGATCCGGCTGGGATTAGAGTAACCCAAAATAGAGGATGGATTGGTAGAGTTAGTTGACATTTCCGAAGGATAGTGTAAATGTGTTAATAGATCTCCTTGTGAGACACCTAAATGGTGCACTCTAACAATACAACTAGATATGAGTAATACAAAGATTGGCACTAGAAGCCTGGACGGAATAAGTATTACCTTAGTGTGGCTCGCGTTCCTAGTAGAGCGAGAACATTAAGCAACCCGAAGAGCCACTGGATGGAGCAAAGGGGGGCTAAAAGCAAAAGAATGTCTTGTTCGAGTTTTCAGAATAAAGTAATAGGCATCAATGTTAGCGGAAAATAAGAAAAGAGTTAATGAAGCATTATGAGTAAGATATGATACATGGATGACAATGGTAGATCAAAAGATGAAAGTATTACAGAATCTATGGTCAAGTGAAAGAAGAGATGAGACGTGACAGGCCTTAGGACAACAAAAGAGTATAGGCCATAAAGTCATATCCTCACTTCAAAAAATAAGTTTGTGACTCCAGCAACTACCGGAAGGAGAAGTTAGACCCCAGAATAATAGAAATCAGTATGGGCTGGTGAACAAGATAAACCAAACGTGAACTGGGGACTGAGTGATATGATAATAGTCGGCATCGTGAGAATTTCAGAGATTGCGTTCTGGCGATAATAGAAGGGACAACAAAAGAATAACCTTTAAAGGTCATTCAGGAAGACGCTTCCCTAAAGCAATCAATATGAGCAAATTTAAGCTTAAGGGACTATGTGCGCCAGTTACACTAAGGGTCATCCTCGCGAGTAAGGAATTTATTATCTTTGGTACAGAAGGATTACCGCAAGGCGAGTAAGAGTCATTCATGATGCGAAAAGACGCCAAAGATGGAGAGGAAAAACATCTATAGGCAGGTTGTCGTAGATCCAAGTCTTAGCATTCCCCTAAAGGGGGGAATATGAAGTTATGTGGCATTAATTCAGAATTTAAGTGGTTGTAGTAACTATGGACAAGGAAGAATGCGATAAGACTGAGAAAGGGTTAAGGTTGCACTTATCCAAATCCTACAGATATGCTATGATTCCAGAACGTTATGTAAGCACGACGTCAGAAAAAGGAAGTAAGGGTTCCTTCCCGGAAGGTTATTCATAAATAAGGAGCCAGTTCAAGAGGTAAGTTAGACAAAGGAAATATACCAAGAGATATTACGGGGAATATGGATATGAGAATGGGTCGACGAGTAATTAGTAGTTGATTTAGAAAGAGCCTAGTCATGACTAGACAAGAAGTTACAGACGGATCAGTGGATCATGCAAGATAAATATAGTAAACCCCAACATGCAGAATTCAGCCTCACAGTAATGTCATTATAATACTTGAGATATATTCAAATAGGAGTCAGGGTAGTTAAGGGAATCATATGAGTATCACGGAAATAAAAGAGAGTGCCACTGGGAAGATTGTGAAAATATCAAGTTCAGAAGTAACCCTACAACCACAAGGGCGTGGAGGTAAGTAACTGCGGATAATTATAAGCGAGGAAGGACATCAAAAATTCCTTTGAGTATACGACGCAATAAGCTCGCAGCTTTACAAGAGTCGGAGGGTCCTCCCTAAGTACTACAATGAAAGACTAGTTGAGAAAATAAGGAAGAAAACTTTAACCTAAGGATAGTAACCTAAAGAGGAAATGGTCGTGTAATAACAAGTCTCCACACAATATTGCATGCAGTCCATAAGAAAGTGGCACCCATCGTGGCTAATGAACGGGGAGAAAAAAATCAGAAGTAATATTCAAGATCATATGAGTTGTATGGAGTTCCAATATGTGTGGGCACTAAGGAAGCTACGTATGCACGCACGAGGGGGCAAAAGACTAGGAAAAGAAATTGCTTGCGTTTAAAGAAAGCTAAGGTGGAACGAAAGAAATTATTCGATCAATGATCCAGAGTGGATTTCATTATGAATGCACTTAAGGGTTAGGAGTTTATACATGCAGCATATACAGCCGTAGAAGATTCTGGTATACGTTAAAAGAAAGAATTGAGCACAAGTCATAAACGAAGGATTAAATTGTTAAAGGATTGTATCATGCATATTCCTCAGTGCCCATGAACGGCTAAACAAAATAACTAATACCATGAACCCCAGAGGGGGAGATAATTCAAGCCGACATGAAGGCCGATTAGGAGAAGGAGGAAACTAAAGAGTTACATCAATGAATTGAATCAGGAATCCGATTATTTGGACCCAGAAATTATAGAAATCGTGATTAAGAACATTGTAGAATTAGTCTTAATATCGAAGGTACAAGGTAGATATTACAACAATCATATCTTATAACGGCTCTATGATAAAGCCAGTTAGAAGAAGTACAATCCTCATAAGGAGTCAGTATAGAGCTCCCACCAGATTGTATAGGCACCAGAGGTGCAACTATTATAATAGAGCTTCAAATGGTGGATGTGATTTATATTTATGCGGGAGGGAGGTTATGAAATAAATATGGAAGAATGTAAAGTGATATTTTAAAGTAGGTGAGATAGAAGTGAACAACGTACGACATACTCAAATGCAGAAGGTTTTGAATAGTCCATACTTTGGATAAAAGGCTAGCAGCGTGGGGATTCAGTATCCAGGAATAATAGCGGCATCATCAGTAGCATATCTTCCAGCCTATGGTCTAGGTATCGAGAGGCATATTCAAGAGAATAACGAAAAGTTAGGGAAGATATTATGTCTCGCTTGATGTTCCAAAAATGCATAAAGAAATTGGTCACAAGCTAAAGTATGATAGGACAACAAGGTCTTAGAAAGATAGGAGTAAGGTTAAGAAAGGGTAAGTGAGAAGGTGACGAGAATGGATAGGTCCTCGAGATTAAGCCCACGAAAAAAAGGGAGCTAATGGTTATAGGAAGTTCAGTATGGCCTGAATGAACTAAAAGGAGTCTACGGCTAGTAGCATTTAGAAGAGATGGAATGTTGCCCCGGTAGTAGAATAAAGATGTAATTATGATAGATAAAGGATCATGTTTTGACCTTCAATTGAGTAATGATTTGAAGAGGATTTCATGAATTCTACGGGATTAAAATACCCACGTAAGGTGAATCACATTGGGAAGCTATAAAATACAGTTATGAAAGTATAGTATTGCTCCTAAGTGGATCAGTCTAACTACTCCAGGTGAACCCAATGAGACATGGGCCCTAGTGGCAATGTATTACGTAAGAAGTTTCAAGTCTTCAAATGGTAGATTGAAGAGCAACATTGAGTTGAATCAACAATGGATGGATAAAAGTTACAAAGTACGAGATGAGATTGAGCCATCAGTCTTAAGATGAACAATAATGAAGAAGCGTTAAAGGATTTAGCTTTATGCATTTAAGATAAACAACAAGAGTAACATGGAGTTCGATAGCATACCTCAGTAGTGATGAATCAAAGTAAGAATTATGGTATATTATGGCCTAGTTAGATATAGTAAAGTTAATGACGCCCAGAGGGACAGCTTAACATAATTTTGTATATGTTCATAAAGTGAAGCCTAGAGATTGGCTAAAAGTTGGAGGAAAGAGAATAGAAGAGTTGCATAGGCGCACATACAAAGTTAGAGTTGTAAAAGCTTCATGATAGAAGGTAGCAAAAATTACGATATCAGAAGGATTTCGACTACAAGTCATTGTGTGAGAAAGAGGCTTAAAGGGGGGAATGCCCTAGCCTTTGGGATTCATTCACAGAGCAGTCTCCTAGATGGCAAGAGGAATACAAAAGTATTCGCAAGAGCTATGGATTATGAGAATGATAAGTGCATCAGTCAAGATTCGAGGACAAATGTTCTAAAGGGGGGAATGATGTTACACCCCATGTTTTCATACGTGGATGTATGCCACGAGTTAATTGATATAAGATCGGAAATGAGATGTTACATGTTACATCTTGCATTTTTGTACGTTAAAAGTTTCGTCTTCAGTTAATCGACGTAGACTCGGGGATAAGATTATCTTTAGGTTAACATAGTTATTGATGCGTGGCTAGAATTCATGATTTTAAGCATTATATACCTTGCATTTTATGTGCTT